>VDFB02000008.1:285435105-285477871 GCA_007258455.2 Sequoia sempervirens | reverse complement strand
CATGTGCTAGATTTACCCACACATTAGGCATCTGAACAAAGGTGTTTCCTACTACAACTTCTTGTACCTGTGTAAAAATTTTCTTTGCAATATCAAATTGACCCCTTTCAGCTAGCACAATGGCTGCCCCATTTGCAACATAAATATTTCCTAGTCTCTATGCCAACACTTTACAATACAGTTCTCTATCGTTATCAAGATTTTGTGCCTCCACCTTTGGATCCCCCCTCTCATTGTGAAAAGATACAAAATAATTCCAATTTCCAAGTGAAATTTAAACATAAGAATTCTTTGCATCTAATTTACTTTGTGTAGCTTTAATTGTTTCTTTTGCTTTAAGCCAGTCATTTGTTTTTAGTTCCATTTTTCCAAGCATAGATAAAGCATTTGATGAGTTTTTATCCACCTTAAGTGCATCCCTAATCAATTCTATTCTTAGTTGGATCTCATTCCGAGCCTGAGCCATGGCTGTGAGACATAGATATGCATCCACATAATCAAGAAACTTGAACAATATTAGCCTGTATAAAAGATTTTCTTTTTTAGTATCATGTAGCTATTCAAACAACTTAGCAAGATTAAATAGTGTTTTTACTTTATCCCATGGTAACTCAAGTGAAACACCACCTTCTTCTAGTCGATGGAAGAATTCCATATCCTTAAAGAGCACAGGAAAAGCTACAGAATTGGCACTGGGGATTTTATTTATGAATTCAACCCAAATGCCATTTCCTAATGCCTCCATAAAAGTTTGTTGATCTAACTCTAGTTCATCACGCTCAAAATGAAGAACCCCAATGATGTTTAACAATTGAATGGGTACTTCTTCTCTACTCTTCTTCAGAAGAGACTTTGTTGTCTTAAAAGAATCTAAGGCTACACTGGGGTCTGATGATATTAATAACTCACCCATCTTGATAAATGCATGGGCATCACGTGGATCTATGTGAGTTTCCTTTCTTAAAATTTACAATATAATAACACACTCGAATCTAATATACTAACACCGTTTCATCCTAAAATCCATCCCTTTTCGCTTATTTGATTAAATTTAACCTAGTTAATTAATCAGAAGTTTCATTTTCACCTATTAATCTAATTGACCTAATTAGGTTAATTCCTATGCCTTTCATGCTAACCTTTCATCCTGTTAAATTGGATAAATCAAAATATTTAATCTTAACACCCTAAAGTCCTCTCATTAAATTAAAAAATCTTAATTATTTAATTAAATGTCATTTTGATCCCTTTTTCATTAAATAAGGTAATTATTTAATGGATATCCTAAATTCCCCTAATTTGCATTATTGAAACTTTGTTTTAATTATCAAATTACTAATTAATTCTAACACTCCCACTTGCAAGGGAATATTCTTTGAAAATATTCCTCCTTTGCGCATTCCTCCAAAAAAGGAATATTCTCATGAAATATTCTTTCCCTCTTCACTCATTTGAAAAAGGGAATATTCTTCCTTCTAACAAAATTTCAACAAAATTCTTGAGCAATCTTTGAAAGTGTGCTTCTTTGCATGATTGTGAGCCCTTGATTAAATATCAACTTGCATTCTCAACCCTTGATGGGAATCCATGATCTGCTCCTCTATCTTCCTTCCATGTTGACCATTAATTGATTCTTTCAATCTTGACCATCGATTTCTTTTTGCCTATTCTATAAATAGACCTTGCATCTATTGAATAGGGATCCATATTTTAATAGTAAACTTATGCTATTAAAATCACTCTCATTTGTATCCATATTTAGCATTTTTAGTTTAAATCTTGATCATAGTAGTTTAAAGCATCTATTAATGGCTTCCATGGTAACTTAGTTGCATCCATTTAACATATGTTGGAATTAGGACTTTCATCTTTAAATCTTGCATACATTTAGAATAGATTTGCACACATTTACAACACACATCTTAGCGTATATCATGTTAAATTAACTTTCATCATGTTTCACATATATCTCTCATCAGTTTCATCAGTTTTATCTAATAAAACTAATTGAAACATGCTCATTATCCAAAGGATTGGGAAAGGGTCACAATTCCACATCAATGTGACACCACTCCCTCAATAGGATAAGATTCAATGACTCAGAATAGGATGTTTGTCAAGATTTCATGTTTAAGAATGTTAGTTTTAATGACTTCTTCATTTTGTTTACAGTGAATATCTTATTGGGATTGATGCTTAGTGGTTCAAGTATGCTTCAAATCCATATGGATCAAGTGTAGTTAACCTATACTATGTCATTGGTCACACTTTGGCGCTAGAAGGAGGGTAGTACTAATCAAATATGACAAATTTATCTTTAGATTTTCATTTTCTTGTGTTTGTAGGTTCAACGACGCACTTTGAGAAAATTCAATGATGCATTTGAGACGCATCGCCATACAATGATGCATAATTAATTTAGCGATACCTTATTAAATTTTGTCACCATATATTAAATTAGCGATGCTAAACCAATTTTTAATCACAACATGAATTTTATTATAGTGATGCATTTGATTGGGTGACACTATTGATGTCATTGTTTATTGCAGAGCGACACATCTAATGGAAATTCAGCAACACAATTGATTTCAACATTGCTATTTACTGGTAAACTAAACAAAAACTCAATTTTGACATGTGTTTTAATTTTTTGATTTCATTTGATTGCTAACATGTCACTAACTTCTAGTTTTTGTTTTTGAGGCTAACTGATTTTGTAGTTTTGGGCAATAAAATTTGAAGTGAAGGAGCATATTGTCATTTGATTATATATTGTAACAAATGTTTTTACACTTATGGGGAAACTATAACCCATTTATGATGTTTTGCTTCACATTTTAGGACCAACTAAATTTCCTTTTGGGTTTAAAATTAACATTTAAAGTTGGTTAAAACTGAACCCACATATCCTCATTTTGTAATATCAGGTTTAAAATTGAACAAAACAATGTCAACACTTCAATTTGATGCTTAAAATGAACTCACTATGATTGTCAAAGTTAAAATGAATGTGTGTCTGATCTGCTTGCATGTGCTTGTTGTGTGTATCCTCTCCCCTTGTGCTTCATGCAATCTTCAGTGAAGAGAAACACACAAGTATACTTTTCTTCTTGGAAGCACCTATCTTCTCCCCTTGTTCCTTTTGGAAAATCGTGAGTGACGAAAATAATTTTAAGCTTCACAAAATGTGTTACCTTTAGAGGGCCTAACTCCCAACTTGTGAGAGGGAACGAACCAAGCAGAGCTTTCATTTCTCTCCGCTATATAAATATTTTTTTGTGACTAAAGTCATTAACCAAGCTAGTGTTTCTGTCCTATACCGACACATGTCTCCCTTAGTATCCGTGTGATATGTTAAAACCCTTAGATATTTCTAAGGGTTGGGAGACCTCTTAATTGAGTGAATCGCCACATGTATAGCACCAGTTTATCCCAAGTATGGTCATTAAAAACCTTGCTTGTAGTGGCTAACCAAGTCCATTTCCGAAACATATTTTAAGGTAGTGCATTGGAATAGCACCATTCCAAGAAGTTGCTTACCATGTTCGGTTTTCGGTTGAGGCAATAAAGCAAATAGGGAAGGGACTCTTCTGCTTGGCATATCAAGACATTAAATTTCCTTGACATAGCCAATTTTTCCATTCCATCTTCATGGATTAATCATCTCTTATGGGATAATAGTAATCCTACTAAGAAATACGTACCTACTCGAACTAGGATTGTAAATGCTTTTGAGTCAGTTAAACACTTGCTTGGTTCCAAAACATTGCAAACAAACATCAAGGATCTTTCTCTAAATTTCAAACCCTTTTGTTTAAGCATGGATACCCTTTGAAAAGCCTTGATATTGATGCTTGTCCTAAGGATTTTTATCCTTAGAGACTGCTAAATATTTTGGCTTACATCTCAATCCATACTTTCCAAATTTAACATAGGTAACTATGCCTCTAACTTTATGACTTTCCCATAATGGACCTTGTGAAATGAATGATTTTTTGACATAGACATTTAAAGTTTGAAATTTAAGCAAGACAAGTGTTTGTGGTAAAAAGAAACTCATTTAAGCAAGATAAATTAACAAATTAAACCCCACACATGACCATTTGGTGTCCGATTTCTCCAATTCAACAACCAAATTTTGAACTAATTGAAGGAGAACATACAGATATAATTAGTAGTTTGAGGATCTTCACTTTTGAAACAAAGGAAGCACTGAGTCAGTGGAGAAATGCAACAAACATCTTAGAAAAACAAGAGGAAAAAGTTGATATTACAATCAAAAGGCCCATATTACCACCTCTTGTGTGGCAATAAATATCCTCTTTTCAATGATCTTGTGCTTATCTTCATGATCTCCTGCAAAATCAAAGTCCCTAAATGAAGGTCCACATTCCACCATTTCAAACATAGACATCATAGTTTAAAGTTTATTAGAAAATGAGCCTTAAAGCTTTATCGCAATCAGGACAACTTGATAAGAAATATTTATTCTCGCCCTTTGTTGGGCGACCAAGATTTGTATGTCCAAATTGTACATATCATTTAAATCAACATTAATCTTTTGGGTTTGAGTTACTTTAGAGGTATAGCATTTTTCTCACTACCTTGGTCTTGCACTATAAAAAGGTTTGTTCTAGGTTAACATTTTGGGTCAAAACATAACATCCACCCTTCATCATATTTCAGAGTTCACTTCATCAAACTTTGAAAACTTTTGAACACACCAATACTTTGGTCTTAGACATCTATCAGCCCAAACCCTAACTTAGCTACTTTATATGTGAAATGAATCCTTTTCCATGCATTTAGTTAAGTTAGTTATCATTTTTTTTTACTAGTTTATCTTGAAGGTCACAAGTCTACCTTGAAGATTCACAAGTTCATTAAAATAGCGTTTATCCAAACATCAAACACCAAACCTATAGTCAAAAGTGTTGTCCCAAAATGTTCGCAAAGATCACTTCCCATATCATCCACCTATTTCATCTCCCACTCACACCATTGCTCCAAAATGACTTAGAGTGGCCCTCTTACCTAAATTTGAGTCAACAAGAGAGTTTAAACATTACAAATCCAAACACAACTCTCCCATAGGTGACCCAAAATTTATGGTAACAACATGATCACAACATAAGAGAATCATGGAGAAAACCAAAGTAAAATCTACCACAAGTGATACCAACCCTCAAGAATTTGATCCAAGAGGTCATTCTACCCCCTCCCAACAACCTCAAAATATAGAGGAACCATATGAGGTAGAAGACGTTACAAATAATCCATTTGAACTTACTAAAAAAGAAATCCTTGAGTATAAGTAAGAACGTCAAACCTCAGAGAAAATAGCTTCAATTCCCCCATCTTTTTCTGCCCAAAACTTGACACAAGGCTTGAATTCATCTACGCTTCAATCAACTCCATTCTTAGGGCTAAATCAAACACAAACTCCTAGTCTTTCAACTAGTCTTGCTAAGGACTTTGGTCACTGATGCAGGAGCATCCTTGGTTCTTGGAAATCTTGCATCAACCAAAAATATTTTCTTTCAGTTTTGTTCTTGTTATGTTCTTGCTCAGTTCATGTTGGTGGATTCATCATCTTTGCTCACTAGACCTTGTGGATCTTTGTGTACATTGTCGACATGTTCATTTTCCTTGTTCCAAGATTTGGGCGTGATTGGATATTTTTCTGGAAAGTGATCGCTTCCGGATTTCATGGTAGTTTCTTGAACTAGTACCAGAATAATTTCAAACCTTTTCAGCTAGTTCGATCATTGTGGATCATCCCCATGACTTGTGGATCTTAATGGTGTGATTTTAATTGTTCCGTGGAGTGTCCCCGACCTTCATAATAGGTACACTTCATCTTATGCACCTGTTGGAGAGTAATTCAAATTTGAGGCTAACCTGTTCATGTGCACGTTACATTTTCTTTCCTTGGATAATGTGATGATCTTTGGCTGACGCGGATGATTCCAAAATTGAGGATATGATATAAAGCTTGTAATTGATCATTAGGATAGAGGTAGTGAAGTAGAATTTGATCTAGAAAAATAATATAGATACGATTGTAATATTCAACTTGCATATAGGAGCATGTTAGAATGTTATATTTTTGAACATGTTTTATCAGGCTTGTGAGCCGAATCTATAATCCCATATCTTTTCGGTTGAGTGTAAATGAGATTTTTGTTAATGAGAATATTTGCATCTACATTTGCCTCCATATTCTATGTTTCTTTCGTTGTGTTACTCTTGCTACACGGTACAAATTGTTCTCTTTGAGGACCCTCCTACCGTGGTTGTGCCAGATTGGTATCAGAGCGAGATTCAATCCGTGTGAGGTCATTAGAATTCTTGAACTCTTGTTGAAGATTTGTTGTGGGGTGGTGGATTGAGGATCTGACCTGTAGCTACAGAGGACCTGTGTAAAGATGGCAAGAAGAAGAAATGGTAGAGGAAATGGAGCACGTGGAAATGCAGACCCAACTATGATGGAGATGTTAAGAGGAATTGCTGCCAAATTAGATGCAGTCGAAACGGTCCAAAGGAGAGGTCGACCAGTTGATGATGTGAGTGATGAAGAAGTAGAAGTGCGGGAAGAAAGAGGAAGAGAAGAGAAACCTGGCCTAGATCAGGGAGAAGAGAGGTTCATAAGAGCCCTAACTAAAGTGAATACAAGACCACATTTCAATCCACTAGATTATAATGGTAAGTTGGATTCAGATGTATTGTTAGATTGGATAATAGAGATGGAAAATTATTTTGAATTTGAAGGTACCACTGAAGATAAGAAGGTGAAGTTTGCTTGTACAAAGTTGAGAGGACATGCATCCCTTTGGTGGGAACATTTCTAGACAGATAGACAAAGAAGAGGAAAAGAAAAGATAAAGTCATGGGATGATATGGTGAATAAGTTGAAGTCAAAGTTTATGCCTGCAGATTATCACATTATTTTTTTCAAGAAGTTGCAAAATCTGAAGCAGAAAGAATCAAGTGTGATAGAATATACTAAGGAATTCTATAAGTTGAATATCAAATCTAGGCATTCGAAGGATGTGATTGAGCAAGTAGCCAGATATGTGAATGGTTTGAGGTTGTCTATACAGGATGAAATTAGTTTGATCAAGTTGGTGAGTGTGGAAAAGGCGTATCAGTGTGCCATAAAAGCATAAGAGAATTTGAAATTTGAATAAAAGACATGAGTAGAGACAAAGAGGAAGAGGTGGAAGATTTCAAAGAGGAAGAACTTTTACTGGAGGAGGAAGAGGATCTTTCCCTAATCAAAATAAGGATAAGAAGGTTAGTAAGAATGACAATTCATACCAGAGAGGTGATGGTAACTCTTACAAAAGAGGAGGATATGGTGGTTACCGAAATGAAGGTTATAGAAGAGATGATAGAGGACATGAGAAAAGGATATTCAAAGGAACCTGCTATAAATGTCGTGGAGAAGGACATAGAAAATTTGAATGCAATCAAGGAGAAATAAATAGGAAGACAAAGAACAATAGAAGGACAACCTTTGTTGAGGAAGAAAATACTGGATCATCTAACAAACCAGAAGATGGAGAAGTGTTGGTGAATAGAAGACTATTGTGTAAAAGTGAGTTGGAGAAAGAGCCACTGCAAAGAATGAATTTGTTTCAGACCAGATGCAAGGTGAATGGTAAATATTGCAAAGTGATTCTTGACAGTGGAAGTTCTGAGAACCTAGTTTCTAAAGAGATGGTGACTAAAGTGAAGTTGGAAAGGTTGAAACACCTGAAGCCCTATCAAATTGCTTGGATTCAGGATGAACATAAGATACTGGTAAGTGAACAATGTTTGGTGAAATTGAAGATAGGAAATTACCGTGATGAAGTTTTGTGTGATATCATGCCTATGGATATATGCCATGTTTTGTTGGGAAGGCCTTGGTAGTATGATAGAAGGCTATTCATAATGGAAAGAAGAACATATACACCATTTTTGCTAATGGGATGAAGCAGATTTTGTTGCCATTGGAAGATATTCCTACAGTTGAAGTTTGTACGAATGCTAGGGTTTGTCTGGTTGATGGAAGGAGGTTCCTTGATGGGTTGAGACATGAGAATATGTGTTATGCCTTGGTGCCTAAGAAGGATGAAGACTTGAAACATGTGGAAGAACACCCGAAAGAGATAAAGGAGATACTTACAGAATATGAGGAGATCATTTAAGATAATGTACTTGATGGATTACCACCTATAAGGAGTATCGGTCATTGTATGGATATGATTCCTAGAGCTAGTTTTCCTAATAAAGTAGCACACTGGATGACATTGACAGAGAATGAGGAGTTAATAAACAAGTGCAATAATTTCTGAGGAAGGGTTTGATCAAAGAAAGCTTAAGTCCATGTGTAGTACCTGCTGTGTTAGCACCTAAGAAGGATGGAGAATGGAGAATGTGCATAGATTCAAGGGCCATAAACAAGATCACGGTGAAGTATATATTTTATTTGCCCCAAATGGATGACATTATGGATTGTTTGAGTGGATCTAAGTACTTAACAAAGATAGATTTGAAGAGTGGATATCATCATATCAGAATCAGAGAAGGGGATGAGTGGAAGACAACATTCAAGACAAATGAAGGATTGTATGAGTGGTTGGTGATTCCTTTTGGATTGACAAATGCACCAAGTACTTTCATGAGGTTGATGAATGGGGTATTCAAGAAATTATTGGGTAAGTTTGTGATTGTGTATTTGGATGACATCTTGATTTTTAGTAAGAGTAGAGAAGAACATTTGTTGCATATAAGACAAGTTTTGCAGAGGTTGAGAGAAGAGCAGTTGTTGATAAACATTAAGAAGTGTAGTTTCATGAAGGAAGAATTGGTATATCTAGGATTTGTGATATATGTGGATGGATTGAAGATGGATCCTGAGAAGGTAAGAGAAATTGTTGAGTGGCCTACACCAGATAACATTAGAGAGGTAAGATCATTTCATGGATTGGCAAGTTTTTACCGAAAGTTCATTAGGAATTTCAATTCCATTTGTAGCCCTATGACAGAAACAATGAGAGGAGATAGGAAGAATTTTAGGTGGACATCTTGAGCAGATAGAAGTTTTGAATTGTTGAAGCAGAAGGTCACTGAGCAGCCTGTGTTGGCTTTACCATATTTCAATAAGGTATTTCAAGTAGACTGTGATGCAAGTGTAAATGCAATTGGAGCAGTATTGAGTAAAGAAGGGAGACCTGTAGCTTATTTCAGTGAGAAGTTGAATGATGCTAGGAGAAGATATTCAGTGTATGATTAGGAATTTTATGTCATAGTTCAAGCCTTGAAGAAGTGGAGACATTATTTGTTGCCTAAGGAGTTTGTGTTGTATACAGATCATCAAGCATTGCAATATTTGAACAGTCAAGGTAAGTTGAATCAGAGACACACGAGTTGGGTAGAGTTTTTGCAGAGTTATACTTTTGTTTTGAAGCATAGGAGTGGAAAGTCAAATAGAGTTGTTGATTCTTTGAGCAGGAGGAGGAATTTACTGACAGAGATGAGAGTGGGAGTATTAGGCTTTGATGAATTAAAGAACTTGTATGAAGAATACCCAAATTTTGTAGAATCTTGGAGAGCTTGTAGAGAACCTGTTTTGGGAGATAGAAGCCAGTGGTTGGATTATTTCATTCAGGAGGATATGTTGTTCAGAGGTAATCAATTGTGTATACCCCAGAGTTCAATGAGGGATAACTTGGTGAAGGAGAAGCATAGTGGAGGAATGTCAGGACACTTTGGAGTTGATAAGACAGTAGCATTGGTGAGTGAGAATTATTTTTGGCCACAGATTCGTAATGATGTTAGGAGATTTGTGTAGAGTTGTAGAGTTTGTCAAGTTGCAAAAGGGGGTAGTCAGAATGTTGGATTGTATAAGCCTTTGACAATTCCGGAGAGACCTTGGGAGGATATTAGTATGGATTTCATACTTGGTTTGTCGAAGACACAAAGAGGTAATGATTCTATATTTGTGGTGGTAGATATATTTTCTAAGATGGCACATTTCATATCTTGTAAGAAGACAACAGATGCAGTACATGTAGCAGGTTTTTTTTCAAAGAAGTGGTCAGGTTGCATGGATTACCTAGGAGTATTATTTCAGACAGAGATGTAAAGTTTGTTGGTTACTTTTGGAGGACACTTTGGAAGAAGTTGAAGACAAATTTGAAGTTCAGTTCTACTTTTCATCCATAGACGGATGGAAAAATAGAGGTAGTAAACAAGAGTTTAGGCAATTTGCTGAGATGTTTGGTTGGAGAGAAGATTGGAAGTTTGGATTTAGTCCTTGCAAAAGCAGAGTTTGCTTACAATAATTCAATGAACATGAGTACAGGAAAGACACCTTTTGAGATTGTTACTGGAGTTCACCCTAGAGGTATATCAGAGTTGAGAGACATCAGTATGGAAGATAAGAGGAGTGCAGAAGCAGAAGAATTTTCAAAACACATGAAGAAGTTGCATACTCAAGTGAAACAACAATTGGAAGATATGAACCAAAAGTATAAGGAGAAAGCAGATGAAAAGAGGATATATAAGGAATTTGAAGTTGGAGATGAAGTGATGGTATATTTGAGGAAGGAAAGATTTCGAGTTGGTACATACAATAAGTTGAAGATGAGGAAGTTTGGACCTTGTAAGATCTTGAAGAAATTTAATTCAGGGAATGCATACGAAGTGGAGTTACCGAAAGGTATGGGTATATCACCTATATTCAACATTGTCGATCTACATCAGTACCATGAAGCAGAATTCAGTGAAGACAATAAAGGAAATTTGAAAAATAATTTTCCTACACAGTAGTTAGATGAGATTGAAGAGGTTTTGGATATCATAGATGGGAGGAAGACTCATGGAAGATAGTACAAATAATGTCTTGTGAAGTGGAAAGGTAGACCAATTGAGGATTCTTTATGGATTTCTTAGGCTGAAGTAGACCGTTTTAGTTTTCCTTTGGCCCCAACAAAGTGAGGGACTCACTTTTCAATAACCCTGGATGTATGATGCATGAGCATCCTTGGTTCTTGGCAATCTTGCATCAACCAAAAATAATTTCTTTCAGTTTTGTTCTTGTTCTGTTCTTGCTCAATTTATGTTGGTGGATTCGTCATCTTTGCTCACCATAGCCTATGGATCTTTGTGTACATCTTCGACATGTTCATTTTCCTTGTTCCAAGATTTGAGCATGATTGGATCTTTTTCCAGCAAGTTATTGCTTCTGGATTTCATGGTAGTTTCTTGAGCCAACACCAGAATAATTTCAAACCTTTTTGGCTAGTTCAATCGTTGTGGATTGTCCCTGTGACTTGCAGATCTTAACGGTGTGATTTTAATTGTTCCATGGAGTGTCCCCGACCTTCATAATAGGTCCTCACTTCATCTTATGCACCTGTTGGAGAGTAATTCAAATTTGAGGTTGACCTGTTCATGCACATGTTACATTTTCTTTCCTTGGACAATGTGATGATCTTTGACCAAAGCAGATGATTCTAGAATTGTGGATATGATATAAAGTTTGTAATCAATCATTAGGATAGAGGTAGTGAAGTAGAATTCAATCCAGAAGAATAGTATAGATTCAATTGTAATATTCAACTCGTATATAGAAGCATGTTAGAATGTTGTATTTTTTAACATGTTTTATCAATCTTGTGAGCCAAATCTATAAGCCCGAATGTTGCCAGTTGAATGTAACTAAGATTTTTTTTAATGAGAATATTTGCATTTGCATTTTCCTCCATATTATTTGTTGCTTTCGTTGTGTTACTCTTGATGCACGGTCTGAATTTTTCTCTTTGAGGACCCTCCTACCGTGGTTGTGCTAGTCACACTCTTCCTTTAACAAGCAACATGCTTTTGGGTACTCTAAACACAAATCCACCCAAAAACACCACTTGAAAATCTACATTTAGTGCTCCTCTTGTTCCTGAGCACCCCCTACATCAACACAAACCACTTACACTCCATCACTCCATAATGAACTCAACATATCAAGCTCAACCATCTTCATCCATCCCCACAAGTACCACAAGTGTGCCCAACATCACACAAGGTAGTGTGGACCAAGTATCTCAAATGGATCAACAAGGGCATGTCAACACCCTCACACAAAATCAACCCTTAACGCAAATAGGGACATATTTATCCAACAACCCCATTGATTCATCCATCCCATCCATCATCAACCCAAATCAAAACAACACCTTGGTTACGAATCTCATCAACCAAGGTAATACCTTGGTCCCACCTCAAATACAACAAGGGAACCCTTTCAATCAATTGCAAGGTTTGAATGTGCCATTTCCATCATAATATCAAATGGAATCTTCCTCATCATTACCTTTGGTCCCCCATGTCATGCAAAATCATATGGGACCTCAAAATTACATTCCTCCATCCCAATCCACCATTTTTCAAGGAATGTTAAACCAAGGGAACCCCCAATCTCTTGTCAACAACCCAAAACCCAATCAAACCATAAACACCCAAAACTCATTGCAAATGGCCCAACAACCAAATGATCAATCCTACATTGTATGAACATGCTCTAGCTTTACAGCAAGCACATCATGCTTATCAGCAAATTGTCTAACAACAACAAGCCCATCAAGCAGCCTTAGCAGCACAACAACAATAGAAACCCCATCAAACAACCTTAGTAGCTCAAAAATAATAACAAGCCCAACAAGCAGCCTTAGTAGCACAACAAAAACAACAAGCCCAATAGCAAGCCATTGTGTCCCAACAATAACAACAAGCCCAACAAGAAGCCTTAGCTGCACAACAAAAACAATAAACCCAACAACAAGCCCTAGTGGCCCAACAACAACAAGAAGAACACTAAGAAACCTTAGCGACACAACAAAAACAAAAATCCCAAGCAACCCTCATTTCCCAAAAACAATAACAAGCCTTACTAGCCCAATAGTATGCCCAACAACAACAACAACAAGGTTTATACTATAACCCTCAATAGAACATCATCAATACAAACACGTTAGGAACATATATGCCTCCACCCCCATCACCTTCACAATATCCTACACCACCATATTCACCATACAACATCCCTTCATATCAAAATACATCCCACAATACACAACATATTTTCCTCCATCAACCCTGCAAGACAATGTAGAATCGCAACTCAAGGTGTTAACACAACAAATGCAGGATATCCAAATGGGCAAGATGAAGAATCCCCATACACAACAAAACCTATGTCCATATCCATTCGATCAAAACATTGCAATGGTACCTTTCCCTCCTAGTTTTGAAGTCCCCAAATTTGATAAATACAAAAGGGAGAGGAAATCTTGTGGGTCATATCAAAGAATTTAACATCATGTGTATGGAGGTGGCCTGCAATGATTCTTATTTGATGTGCATCTTTCCATGAAGCTTGACAAGCCCAACTATCAATTGGTTTTCTCAGTTGCCTCTAGGTATCAAAACCTTCCAAGAAATCACTAATAAATTTATAGATCACTTCTTTAATCTTGATGTAGACGTGAGATTAGAAGAGTTGTATACTCTCAAGCAAAACAAAGGAGAATCCTTCACCAATTTCTTGCAACGATCGAGGCAAAGAGCTAGTAAAAGTAAGTGGCCCATTCCCGATGAACAAGTGGGGATTATCATTGCAAATGTAGATCTAGATCTATCCTTCCACTTGAAAATGTAGTGCATTACCACCTATGATGAGCTTGTCCCTAGATACCTCAACATCGAGCGCACTCTAATCTCATAGGGAAATACCCAAGGATACAAAGACAACCACCCATCAACCAGTTCAAATGGCAAGCCGCGTGTCTGGGCCAAGATCAAGAATGTGACGAATGATGGTGTGGTAGATGCTAAGGTGGTCGTAAGTGCTCCTAGGCTAAACAAAAATTAGACAACTAACACTCAACCAACTGTACATTAAACTACACCATCAAAAAACAATCAGGTCAATAACATTGAAACACAACAAAGACGAACCCCCAACAAGAACTATCCAAATCACAAATACACACAGTTGTCAGAACCAATTGAAACTATCATGAAGATATTGGTAGAGTCAAACTTGATAACGCTTCTCAATTTCTAAAACCACCAAGAACCACAAGATAAGCTGCCATGGTAAAATGAAAAATATTTTTGTGACTTTCACAAAATTAAGATACACAAAACATTAAATTGTATGAGGATCAAAAATGTTATCTAATATCTTATTGAGAATGGAGACATATCTATTGAGGTACCATCCAAAAACCGGGATCTCAAGATATACAATAACCCTATGCTAGATCACAACAAAGGGAATGACAATGGAAAAAGGAAGACTTACAATAATGTACACCATATCTATTCCAATGTGGTTGCCTCTTGTGATAATGTCATCATCGTCATCACTATTAAGGGACCTAGTGCAAAGTGTGGAGTTACCACACGCCATGGCAAGGTCACCATCCAAGGAGTTTCATCTCAACCTAGGGCACAACCTACATTTCCAACATCAAACCCTAAATACAACCTTCTAGATTAGCTTAAAAAGATCCCCGCACAAATCTCAATCTTGGAACTATTGAGGCTATCTCCCACACATAGGGAAATCTTAGAGAAAGCTTTATCCACATTGTCCATCCCCAAGGATATGGATAACGAATAATTTCAAGCCATAGTAGGGCATATCACTATCCCCCATCTTTTCACCTTCTCAGAACAAGACCTACCATCGCAACCATCTCATAACCGTGCTTTACACCTTGAGGTCATTGTTCATAAGAACAAGGTTAAAAGAGTCTTAGTAGATGGAGGTGTTGGTCTGAACATTTACACCCTTCGGTTGATCAAGAACTTGGGTTATTCAGAAGATGTTATTGAGAAAGAAAAAGAGTACAACCATCAAAGCATATGATAATCAAGAGCGGGTATCGCAAGGCATTGTCACGCTACCCATCCAAGTGGGACCCATCATTATAGAAACTACATGCCAAGTGTTAGAGCTTGATCTCCCCTACAACATCTTGCTTGGATGACCATGGATTCACGCCCTGAAAGTTATAGCTTCAACCTATCATCAATGTGTAAAGTTTCCTTTTGAAGATAGAGAAGTTACCATCCATGGAGATCCTGAGCCTTTCTACTACTACAAGAACCTTGAGGCCAAGTTTTAAAAAATACCACAAATACCTAAAAATGATGAAGGCCCTACACCATCCTCCTCATTTGTTGACCCATCATCCCTCGCATCTACCTCAGAAACAAAAACACCCATTGTGTAGAACATTCCTGACATCAAAGCAATAATCCAGAATGATGGTTGCAAATATTATAAACTAACAAAGGACACTTTTGTGTTGGGATAGCTACCTCTTTCTCCCAAATCTCATTGGAAACCTGCACCTATCAACAAAGTGGCAAAAACATTAAAGATGGCATCTACCACCTTCACCAAGTGGGGGGATTTGAACAAAGAAGATGTCAATGAGGAGGATGTCTCTAAACTACTCTATCAAGATGACTGACCCATACCCATTCTTCCCATGGAAGATGACAATAAAGGCTTGTAGCTAATGAAGGGATGGGGGTACAACAAGAATGAGAAGTTGGGTCAAAATGACAATGGCTTACAGGAACCCATCGTTCTTGAGAAACACCCAAAAAATCTTAGCTTATGTACTACTACCAAGGTTACCCTTATTAAAAAAGGTACTTCTACTAAACGAGTTGAGGCTTCCTCTTGGTTACCAACATACCATAATACTACCCTAGACAACTTCCCTCTCGATGTTGCTGACCTATTTGAGAATAACTCTCTCTTCATGATAAACATCTTTCACCCCAAATGACCCAACTATTGAATTAAGCCTCGTATACCCCCAACTCATCTACTGGGACAAACAAGGGCCATCGATTCTAGATTTATTCGAAAACAATGAAGCAATCTTAGAATTCATGGGACTTCATGATAATTTACCATGGGCAGATTACAATGTTGGTTTTGATATAGAGCTAGACACACAGACGTACTATAGGGACATGATTGAATCCTTCAGTCGCAAAATCGATGACATGCAAATAACATGCAAATCTTTGAGTGAAAACCACACTGTGGCACTTTCTGATCGTAAAATAGTAAAAAGAAAGGATGCATTTGAGGGTGAAAACCTCTCAGAGGCACCCAAGGATGATGGATTCAATCTCCCCCTTAGTGCAATGCATCCAAAAAAGTCAGCAGTGTTAGAAGAGAAGGCTACTCTAGTAAATATGGGAACCAAGGAGGCACCCAAGATAACTTTCTATGTCAAATCCTTGTTGGATGAAGAACAAAAAAACCTAGCAATGTTCCTGAAAGAGCGAAGGGCCAAATTTGCATGGTCATACACAAATATACCAGGGCTCGATCCAGAAGTGGTTGTGCATCATTTATCATTCTACCCTAAAGCCAAACCAATGAAGCAAAAATTGAGGAAGATGCACCCTCAAATAACACTCTTGGTGAAACTTGAGTTACAAAAGGTCCTTAACGTTAGATTTATCCAAGCGATTGATTATCCTGAGTGGGCTTCCAACCTGGTACCAGTCTCCAAACCCACTGGAGGCATCAAAATATGCACGGATTTTAGAAACTTGAACAAGGAATGTCCGAAGGATGATTTCCCTCTACCTAACATTGACATTATCATTGATTTAATAGTTGGACATGAAATGCCATCACTTATGGACAATTTTTTGGGCTATAATCAAATCATGATCACCAAGGAGGATCAACACAAAACTGCATTCACTTGTTTGTGAGGAACATATTACTGGAACATGATTTCATTTGGGATGAAGAACACATGAGTGACCTATCAAAGAACAATGACCCTCATCTTTCATGATATGATCCACAAAATAGTCGAAGACTATGTGGATGATATCTTGGCTAAGTAAAAGAAAAGAAGTGAGCACATAGAGGTATTGGGACCCATCTTCAACAGACTCAAAGAGTATGATGGCACCTTCAAATTTTGAAAATTTGAAGTGCCCATATTGAAAATTTTCCTTTGCACACTTAGAAGTGCACTTACAAAATCTGCCTAAGTGACCTATTTTGGAGGGTCACAATTTGGAGCTAGTTGATTTTCATGTCAAAAGGATTGTTGCTCTCCATTCTCCTTACATTCATGTACTCCCCTGTCTGATTTCAGAGTCTCTGGATCAAATTTTCTATTTTTTCGAGATCAAAAGCAAATGCAATTTGTTCAGTTTTACACCTGCATTTCTGACAATGTTTAAAAGTGGTCAACTTTGACCCCTAATATCTTGTGATGAATGATGATTCAAGGAAATCCCTCTTGCACACATACTTAGTGTACCTAGATGAGCTTATGTTTCCAGTGACAGCCCCCCATAAGTTGTTTTGATATTTTTTCAAAATGGTGACTTTGAGAGCCCTGATTGGTTTCTGACAGGTGAAATTGCAGAAAAGTCCAAGTAGGCAACTTTGGTATTTAATATATTTCACCTCAAGAATAATTTTTCCATGTAGTCTGTTGCAATGAATTCTTAAGTTAAATGGTAACATGCCTACTCAGTTTCAGGATCACAGGAAAAGTTCCGATTGGTTAACTAATCATTTTTTGACTACAACATGGTCGAAAATGGTGTCCCAAAAAGTTTCAAATTTTCAAAATATAAGGAAAACCCATTTCTTGTTTTGGTCTAAGACATCTACAACTCCATTTTCATCAAGATCAAAGGTCATTTGATACATTATTTTAATGTACTTCTGTTGCGGAAAACACATCCTGGGGGCTAGTTTACAGAGGTACCTGAATTTTAAGGGCTAGGAAAAGTTTGAACAAATAGGTTTTCTCTAAATAATTGATTATGGCCGCATGCAAAAAATTTGGCTCCAAGGGTCATTGTTTGTGAACAGTGAAATTTCTCTGTTTGGGCCGCAGACATAATTAAAATTTGTATTTTTTCTAAATTTACAAATACTTATGTTTAAAATATTTTTGAATATTTTAAACATTATGTAAATATGAAAAATGCATTTAGGGAAATTATAAAATACATTTCAAATGTTTTGGAGGACAAGCAAATTTAATTTTTGCTTCTGATTGGTCCAAAGGCGACTTTCAGGGCTTTCACAGTTGCATGACAATTTCATCGCCCATTGCCAATTCTGAATAAAATTGGAGGAAGCAATCAAAGATGCAATGTTTTCCAACGATGAGTCTTCATTTGGGTGGATTGAATTAAAACTTTGAGTAGAGGAAATGTTTTTAATAAATTTACAAAGTTCTCCCTCAGGCATTGCATGTCGTCGTTTTGAGTTCATAGTGAAGAAACAAATTAGCAATGAGCGGTGGTTACTATGTCCATCACGCATCACTGATTTGTGTTACCATTTCCAAAATGTATCAGCGATGGAGTGATGTATCATCGCCCATCACTGATTTCATTTTATCTTCTCTTCTCACATCGGAGATGTGCGATGGTCTCGGGAAAAGTTCAAAGTTTATGCACGGAAACAGTGGACTCATGAACTATGGAAATATTTAATGAAAATTTTAGAGCAAATGAAACATTTTTTAAATGTTTGTTGAAGTGCAACTTTTAATTCTTCAATCTTATTGGTTAAAAACTTCACGCACGACAGCACAGAGCTTCATCGCTCATCTCTATTTTGAGTTGGAAAAGCAAATGTCAATTAACGGTGGAGTTGTTAAAGGCAGATTTTTGTCTACAATCTCTTTTATGCTATGAATTGAGGTGTTTTCCTCTCCATTGAGGCATTTTGGAGGTCTTCTGGGTGGGATTCAAATTGAGTTTTTCTTGTAGAATGTAATCACGTTTTTGAGCTTCCAGGCATCTTTTGGGGGTCCATTTGAGCTCAAAATTGTTGTCATGTGTTATAAATTAATCCCTTGACCATTACCAATGCTTGGGCGGGGCTTTTAAGTGTATTTGTGACGAATTTTGGTTGTCGGCAGCTGCAAAAATGCCGCTTTGTCCAGAAAAACGACCTGCACATTTTCTCTGGCTATTGCTGCCAAGATTTATGGTGCAACAGTTGAATATAATGCAGCCAGGCCGTGGAGTTCCTCGATGCCCTATCGCTGATCACAATTATGTTGCTTCATTTCCAAATCCTATTAGTGATGGGCGAGATTTCTTTTCTCCGTCGTTCATCGCTAATAGATGTTGCCTCTTCCAAAGTGTATTAGCGATTGGCAATCAATTGTTTAATTGTCAGTCATCGCTAATTAATTTTAGCTATTCAAAATGTATTTGAGATGTGCGATAAAGAAGACTGAAGTAAAGGTGAAAAGTGGGACTCAAGTAAAATTTATTTGTTTGACAATGTAACAATTGCAACCTTCATATTTTTATAAAGATGTAAATATTTTAAATAGAAAATAAAAATAATGAAGGGCATAGGTAAATAATTTTGTAAAGTGAATATTTTATAAACTATGCAAAGTATTTTGGCTAGAGATGAGTTTTTACATAGAGGACCATTTTCACGTAGCTGGGTGAAAAATGAACAAGGGGGAGATGAAGTCTTTTGCAAGTAAAAGCATTTTCAACATGGGTAAAAGGCTGAATAATGAAGGATGAAGTCTTCCCATGGGGAATATTTTTCTATTGCAGGGCAGTGGAGTGAGGAGCAAGAAAACAGAGAGTAGGTTGAAGATTGTTTTACAAGCTAAGGGAGTTGAAGATCAACGAACTTAAATGTGCCAAGTGTCTTTTTCATATGAACATTTAAGGTTTTTGTGTTTCCTTAAATGTTTTCTTTTTGCCTCATTTTGAGAGAGACTATGTTTTGTAATTTAACACAAAGAACATTGTAGTGTGAATACAGAGCATTTTAGAGTTAAGTTTTAGGATCTGAGTCTATCAATATTTATGTAATTTTGATTACAATACTGGCAAAATAATGTTGAATGTTTCAAGTTTGAGACTATTTTACTCTCCTATGTACTGGTTTTATAGATTATGAATGATAAAATCAAGGTTGTCTTATTTGTCTCTATCAATTTCAGATAGATGTGTGGCTCTATTCTTGTTTATTAATTCAAAGAATTAATGTAGGTGCTTGAATATGGCTATAAGTTTGTATTGAATTGAGTGCTAGGATGCTAGTAAGAAGTAAAGGTTAAGACACAATGTTGAAATGTTGTAATGCAATATTTTAGAGCTTAATATGTTGTCAAGTGAAAATTGTTATCAGATTATGTATGTGTTTGAGTTGACTCCATTTCAAGGATGAGGCACTGATCTAAGTGTGCTATTCATGTTACATTTGTTGGTTAATACAACAATTGATCATCTTTTAAATCAAATATCAATCTCAGTTTGTTTGTGTGAGGAGTTTAATGAGTTGCATCTCTCACGTTTAAATTAGGCATTACTGTAGAGGTCAACCAAGCCTTTATAGTATTGTTCCTATTAAGCATCTAAAGGAGAAACATCTATTTACAGTGTATTTGGTACTTCAACACACAAATATTTATAAATATACTGTTGGGATCACCCTTTGAGGTTTAACAGAGCCCGAAGTGTAGGGGAGAAAGGGGTATTTTATTCACTCTCCCGTTTGTTGGCCATATCAACACGTTGAGTCTGAATATGAGAGAGTGGATACTCTTTAGGACTCATTGCATTTTTTGATTTGGGAACCAACAGATTGGCAATTCTACTAGGGAGAATTTGAGAAATATTTGGTTTCAGACCATTTAGTCAAAGAGTCATTGAATTTTCAAAAAATGATCCAAGGACCTGCATACTTGAAGGAGATTGTTGCAATGTTTCTGATGTATTCTTGAAGTCTGGCGCTCTGCTGGTGGAGAGAACTCATAAATACCTAGATCTTGGAAGAAGCTTTCTACTACTTGAAGATCTTTTCCTCTTTCAAAGAGGTGGCGACTCTACATAAGTTTCTACATCATCAGAAGAGTTGGTTGCAACAATTCTTAGGTATTTTTCTATTGTAATATCTCTGTATGAAGGTTTTCAACAAGAAGTTCTAGTTAATGTTGTCCCTTATTCAATATTTCAAGATACTAGTAAAAAGGGAAATGAGAAAGTAGGATATTCTAAAAAGGATATTGGAAAAAACTAGTTGTAGAGGGAATAAATTTTATTTGCAAAAGTGTATTGTTGTCCTAGTTCTTCCTCTACAAGTTGTAATATCATGTCTAGAACACAACCATGTCCTCAAAGAAAAGTGTTCACTAGTGAAAGATATGATCCTCTGGATTTCAGTCAAATCCAAGGTTACCCACATTCTATCCCAAGAAGAATTAATGAATATTTGCCTGAGTTTAGAGGTTTTGAAGAATCATCATCACAACATGTACAAGGTTTTCTTGATGTAGTGGAAGATTGTCAAATAGTAGAGGAAGATGTTATCATGATTTTTTTTGTAAGAACTTTAGAAGATACTGTTGAATACTTGTTTTCTAGATTACCAATTCATTCCATATGCTCATGGAAAGATCTTGAGAAACTATTCATGGATGAGTTTGGTGAAGTGAACAATGAATGCTTAACTGAAGAAAGAAATATGCATACCCAAGAAGTATTTGAAGAGAAAACTGAAAATGAGGTTGAACTTATGTCACCTTTTGATGCATTGTGTGATATAGAAAGGTTTGAGGATGAATCCATCTATGATTTTCATGATAGATTCATGAAATTTCTGCTTGCTACACCTAAATCAAAAAGACCTAATGAGTTATTTTGCATTGATTTGTTCTATGAGAATTATGAGTCAGGTTTGAGTACTATGCCAGCTCACTTGAAGCCCCCTAGTCTTAAATGTTTATATCAATGGCTATCAATAATTGAAGAAATGATAGAGAAGTATGGAATTAATCTCCTAAATAGCTTATGTGATGGTAATTTTTGAAGACTTAATCACATAGATGCAGATGGTATAGTAGAAGATAAAAATGATGCATTGTTTGGTGATGAGGAAGTTGTTTTTGAACAACTTATAGAAGAAATAAACCTAGATGAATATTGCAACCATGATGGTCATGATGAAGGCTGCAATAATGCAGATGAAACTGAAAGTATTTTCTCTTCTATGGACTTTGAATATGCAGTTGAAGATCATGTTGATTCTGAAGTTTCATGTCTTCATGATGAGAACAATGGTGTTGTAGATGAAAGTTTGCAACTAGCTGAAAATCATTCTTGTTTGGATAATATTTTTGAAAGCTTACAAGAACAAGATGATGGATATGAACTGAATATTTTGTTTGAAGAAGACATGTGTGATCAACATTGCTATGATGTCATTGGTCCTACTTCTATAGGTGTTGAGTGTAGCATTGATGAAAGCTTTCATGATGATGATACAAAAGAGCCTGCTGATTTGAAGAGTACTTTTGAGAACGTCAGCATATCAGATGAAAGTGACAAAGTATGCAGTGATTTTCAGTTAGAGCAATCATGTGAGAAATTTCAATGAAGAAACCAATGATGGTTTTCAGTTTGATAGTGAAGAATGTAGCCCTACTAGTTGTTGCAGTAGTGTGAATGAAAAATTAGATATGTATGCAAGAGGTTCATTGCATGAATCAATTCAAGTATTTGATTATGAGGAGCATGCATATGTTGATAGTGATAAACAAGGGACTCCTATTTTGTTTGATTCTTTACCTTCTACTTATTTTGTTGATTTTGAAGTTATCCCTAAATGTTTGCATGAGATCAACATTGAAGAAGTTGTACTTGATAGTGGAAATGTAGAGATAAATGTAGTACAACTAATGATGCTCTTTATGATGAGTTTTCACTTGAAGAATGTGATTGTGTCAATCACATGGATGCATATGAGGATCTCTTTTCTGGATCTACAACTCATAGTTTTCGTCTTGAGCAGTATATTTCAGATTGTCATGTTGATGCAACAGGAGGTGGTGTTGAATATGTTTCTACTTGTAGTAGTGAATGTGTTTTAAACAGTCATTATGAGGAGTTTGTTGCAAAAGTAAACTTTGAGTCATTTGAGCCTGCTCTTGAGACTTTTTTGTGTGATAATATTACTAATGCTCATAGTCTTGTCTATGAGCTTGAAGTGGGAAACATTGTTTCAGATGCTGATGCATTGTTTGAATGCTATGATATGAATGTGGATGAAGGTATTATGAGTTTTGGTGAATCTTGTTTTTAGGACATTGAGACATATGGTAATATCACTAAGCTATGTTGTTGGGATGATGATACACTTGACAGTGATGCAATCCAGTTGAAAGAGTTACAAATGTGTGAGTATCCTTTGTTCAATAGACAGAAAGATTGCACATTGTTTCTTAGGCATGATACCTTTTTGGAGCTTAATCTTTGTGAGGGAATTGATAAATGTGATAAGGTTGTGTTTTCAGATGGTCTTGATCACTATCCTCACATTTTGTCACTTGCCATGGAATCAGAAAATGGAATGAGTGGCGGTGATGTAGCCTATGTCATTTGGTTGCCATGTGACAATAAAGCTAAATTCAAAGGTAGCCTGACACTTGCCTTTGCAATAATGAAGTTACTCATGTTGCTATGGTGTGGCAGAGGAAAGTATGGATTAAAAAAGATCAACTCTTTTAACAGATTGGTGATTGACAGAGGTAAGAATTGACTACTCTTTTTCATTTGGTGGCATGGGGCCATCAAGTGAAGTTAAAGGTTTTAATAAAGACTCTACCACCCAATGATTCTGGCACTTGGTTTGCTTTCCCAGAGGATTTTGAATTCTCGCTCTGTTCACTAAGGAACAAATGTCCCCAGAAAGAGCCACTGATGGCACCTTCAAATTTTGAAAATTTGAAGTGCCCATATTGAAAAATTTGCCTTCACATACTCAAAAGTGCACCTGCAAAATCTGCCTAAGTGACCTATTTTGGAGGGTCACAATTCAGAGCCAGTTGATTTTCATGTCAAAAGGATTGTTTCTCTCCATTCTCCTTACATTCATGTACTCCCCTGTCTAATTTCAGAGTCCCAAGATCATATTTTCTATTTTTTCGAGATCAAAAGCAAATGCAATTTGTTTAGTTTTACACCTACATTTTTGACAATGTTTAAAAGTTGTCATCTTTGACCCCTAATATCTTGTGATGAATGATGATTCAAGGAAAACCCTCTTGCAGACATACTCAGTGTACCCAGATGAGCTTATTTTTTCACTGGAATCCCCCCATAAGTTGTTTTGATATTTTTTTCAAAATGGTGACTTTGAGAGCCCTGATTGGTTTTTGACAGGTGAAATTGCAGAAAAGTCCAAGTAGGCAACTTTGGTATTTAATATCTTTCACCTCAGAAATAATTTTTCCATGAAGTTTGTTGCAATGAATTCTTGGGTCAAATGGTAACATGCCTACTCAGTTTCAGGATCCCAGGAAAAGTTCTGATTGGTTAACTAATCATTTTCTGACTGCAACATAGTCAAAAATGGTGTCACGAAAAGTTTCAAATTTTCAAAATCTAAGGACAACCCATTTCTTTTTTTGGTCTAAAACTTCTCTAATTCCATTTTCATTAAGATCAAAGGTCATTTGATATATTATTTGTAATGTACTTTTGTTCTGGCAAACACGTCCTGAGGGTCAGTTTACAAAGGAGGTACCTAAATTTTAAGGGTTGGGCACAGTTTGAGCAAATGGGTTTTCTATAAATTATTGATTATGGCCACACACAAAAAATATCGACTCCAGAGGTCACTGTTTGTATGCGGTGAAATATCTTCGTTTGGGTCGCAGGCATAATTAAAATTTGTATTTTTTCTGAAGTTACAAATACTTATGTTTAAAATATTTTAAACATTATGTAAATATGAAAAATGCATTTAGGGAAATTATAAATACATTTTAAATGTTCCGGAGGACAAGCAAATTTAATTCTTGCTTCTGATTGGTCCAAAGGCGACTTTCAAGGCTTTCACAGTTGCACGACAATTTCATCGTCCATCGCCAATTTTGAATGAAATTGGAGGAAGCAATCAGAGATGCAATGTTTTCTAGTGATGAGTCTTCATTTGGGTGGACTAAATTTAAACTTTGAGCAGAGGACGGGTTTTTAATAAATTTACAAAGTTCTCCCTCAGGCATCACATGTCACCATTTTGAGTCCATAATGACGAAACAAATTAGCAATGAGCGATGGTTGTTGTGTCCATCGTGCATCGCTGATTTGTGTTACCATTTCCAAAATGTATCAGCGATGGAGTGATGTTTCATCGCCCATCATTGATTTCATTTTATCTTCTCTTCTCATATCGGAGATGTGCGATGGTCTCGAGAAAAGTTCAAAGTTTATGCACGGAAACAGTGGGCCCATGAACTATGGAAATATTTAATGAAAATTTTAGGGCAAATGAAACATTTTTTAAATGTTTGTTGAAGTGCAACTTTTAATTCTTCAATCTTATTGGTTGAAAACTTCATGCACGATAGCACAGAGCTTCATCGCTCATCTCTATTTTGAGTTGGAAAATCAAATGTCAATCAATGATGGAGTTGTTAAAGGCAAATTTTTTTCTGCAATCTCTTTTATGCTATGGATTAAGGGGTTTTCCTCTCCATTGAGGCATTTTGGAGGTCTTCTAGGCTGGATTCAAATTGAGTTTTTCCTGTAGAATGTAATCACATTTTTGAGCTTCCAGGCATCTTTTGGGGGTCCATTTGAGCTCAAAATTGTTGTCCTATGTTTTAAATTCATCCCTTGACCATTCCCAATGCTTGGGTGGGGAATTTAAGTGTATTTATGATGAATTTTGGTTGCCGAGAGTTGCAAAAATGCCCCTTTGTCTAGAAAAACGACCTACACATTTTCTCTAGCTATGGCTACCAAGATTTATGGTGCAATAGTTGAATATAATGCAGCCAGGCAATGGAGTTCCTTGATGCCCTATCGCTGATTGCGGTTATGTTGCTTCATTTCCAAATCCTATCAATGATGGGCGAGATTTCTTTTCTCCGTTGTTCATCGCTAATAGATGTTGCCTCTTCCAAAGTGTATTAGCGATTGGCAATCGGTTGTTTGCTTGTCGGGCATTGCTAATTAATTTTAGCTATTCAAAATGTATTTGAGATGTGCGATAAAGAAGACTGAAGTAAAGGTGAAAAGTGGGACTCAAGTAAAATTTATTTTTCCAACACTGTAACAATTGCAACCTTCATATTTTTATAAAGAGGTAAATATTTTAAATAGAAAATAAAAATAATGAAGGGCACGGGTTAATAATTTTTGTAAAGTGAATATTTTATTCACTGTGCAAAGTATTTTGGTTGGACATGAGTTTTTACAGAGAGGACTATTTTCACGCAGCTAGGTGAAAAATGAATAAGGGGGAGATGAAGTTTTTTGTAAGTAAAGGCATTTTCAACATGGGTAAAAGGCTGAATGATGAAGGATGAAGTCTTCTCGTGGGGAATATTTTTCTATTGCAGGGCAATGGAGTGGGGAGCAAGAAAACAAAGAGCGGGTTGAAGATTGTTTTGCAAGCAAAGGCAATTGAAGATCAACGAACTTAAATGTGCCAAGTGTCTTTTTCAGATGAACATTTAGGGTTTTGTGTTTCCTTAAATGTTGTCTTTCTGTCTCATTCTAAGAGAGACTTTGTTTTGTAATTTAACACAGAGAACATTATAGTGTAAATACAAAGCATTTTAGAGTTAAGTTTTAGGATCCGATTCTATCAATATTTATGTAATTTTGATTACAATACTGGAAAAATAATGTTGAATGTTTCAACTTTGAGACTATTTTACTCTCCTATGTACTCGTTTTACAAATTATGAATGATACAATCAAGGTTGTCTTATTTGTCTCTATCAATTTCAGATGGATGTGTGGCTTTATTCTTGTTTATTAATTCAAAGAATTAATGTAGGTGCTTGAATATGGTTGTAATTTTGTATTGAATTGAGTGCTAGGATGCTAGTAAGAAGTAAAGGTTAAGACACAATTCTAAAATGTTGTAATGCAACATTTTAGAGCTTCATATGTTGTCAGGTGAAAATTGTTATTAGATTATGTATGTGTTTGATTTGACTCCGTTCCAAGGATGAGGCACTAATCTAAGTGTGTTATTCATGTTACATTTGTTGGTTAATACAATAGTTGATCATCTTTTAAATCAAATATCAATCTCAGTTTGTTTGTGTGAGGATTTTAATGAGTTACATCTCTCATGTTTAAATTAGGAATTACTGTAAAGGTCATCCAAGCCTTTATAGTATTGTGCCTATTAAGCATCTAAAGGAAAAACATATGTTTGCAGTGTCTTTGATACTTCAGCACACAAGTATTTATAAATATATTGTTGGGATCACCCTCCCAAGTTTAACAAAGCCTGAAGTGTAGGGGAGAAAGAGATATTTTATTCACTCTCCCATTCGTTGGCCATATCAACACATTGAGTCTAAATATGAGAGAGTGGCTACTCTTTAGGACTCATTGCATCTGTTGATTTGGGAACCAACAGAGTATAAGGTATAGTTGAACCCAAAAAAGTGTGTCTTTGGGGTTACATCAGGGAATCTTCTTGGCTACATCGAATCACAAAGAAGGATAGAAATAAATATAGCAAAGGTGAAAGCCATCCTAGACATGGAACCACCACAAACATTGAAGCAGATGAAAGGGTTACAAGGAAGGTTGTAGTCCATTAGAAGGTTCATAGTGCAATTGTCAGACAAAATTCACCCTTTCTCGCATCTTCTCCATAAAGGAATAACTTATAAGTGGGATGAGAATTGTGATAAAGCCTTTCAACAAATCAAGGACTACCTATTAACGCCTCCAATTCTAATGTCGTTGATACCAAACAAGCCATTGATCCTATATATCTCAGCAACATCAGCAACAGTAGGTGCTCTTCTAGCACAACATGATGAAAAGAGAAAAGAAAGAGCCATTTATTACATCAATAGGACCTTGGTGGGATATGAAATGAATTACTCATCCATTGAGAAAGCATGCTTAGTAGTGGTTTTCACTTCACAAAATTTTAGACATTACATGTTGTCACATCAAATCAAGCTTATTGCAAAGATTAACCCATTGAAATACCTGTTATCCAAGCAACTCTCATTGGGCGAATGGAAAAATGGGTAATGATCTTAACTAAATTTGACATAGAGTGCGTGGAGAACAAGTCAATCAAAGGACAAGTGATCACAAACCAACTGGCAGAATCACCTATCTATGTAGAGAATCCTTTGATATCTGAATTTCCTGATGAATCAATGTTCCTTGTCAATACATCAAATCAATGGAAAATGTACTTTAATGGATCATTTACCCAACATGGATCAGGGGTGGGTATTCTTTTTATCACCCCTCAAGGTGATTGTATTCCAAAGTCATATCGGCTATCATTTCCATGTACTAACAACATTGCAGAGTATGAAGCCCTAGTAACTGGTCTAAGATTAGCAATTCAATGGAAAATACAAGAAATGAAAGTCTATGGGGACTCATAGCTTTTTATCAACCAAGTCAATAATGACTACCAAACTAAGGATGATAAACTCACTCCCTATAAGAGGATGGTAGAAAGTCTTAAGGACTTTTCCATAGACATAAATTTGAGCAGATTCCTTGTATGAACAACCAAGCAACAGATGTTATGGCAACAATTGGATCATTGCTAGATATGATGCACAACATCCTTCAATGTGAGTTCTCAATAGAGAAACTTCTCGTACCAGCTTTGGAAATCCTAGAATCTAAATTTGCATGTGTAATTGTTGGTCTTGGTTCTTTGTGGTATCATGATATATTCACCTACCTTAGCAGAGGAACCCTCCCATCCGATATCACCTCCAATCTTAAAAAGGCATCCCGATTCATGATCCTAGGTGATACCCTTTACCACAGAAGCATCAAAGGGATATTACTACGATATCTCAACCAAGAGGAAGCCTTGGTTGCCTTAACAAAAGTACATGATGACATATTTGGTTCCCATTCTAGTAGTATGACTTTAGCTAAGAAACTGTTGAGGACAAGGTATTACTGGCCAACCATGGAAAGAGAAACCCATCAATACATGCAAAAGTGTGTCCAGTGTCAACAATATGGAGATCTTATTCATGCTCTTGCTTAGGAGTTACAACCAATGGTTACACCTTGGCCTTTCTCATAGTGGGGGCTTGACCTCATAGGAAATATTACTCCAACCTCATCTAATGGCCACAAGTTCATCATAACGACCATTGAGTACTTTACCAAATGGGTGGAAGCTATTCCTATGACCTACATAACGAGGAAGCGAATTGCCAAATTTATCTTGAAATACCTTATATGTCGTTATGGTGTTCCACAATCCCTTATTTTTGATAACGAAACACCCTTCACGAATCAGGATGTGAAAGAGATATACCGACAATTTAACATCCAACATTGATTCTTTACCCCGTATTACCCCTAGGGCAACGGTCAAGCTGAGGCTACAAATAAGACCATTCTAAAAATCCTAAAGAAAATGGTCAATGAAGCTAGTTGTGACTAGCATCTACAGTTAAATCTCACCCTATGGGCCTATCAAACTAGTATCTGCACACCTGCAGGTGTAACCCTTTTCTCCTTGGTCTACGGATTAGAAACCATCCTGCCTATTGAGGTCAAGCTTCCCTCATTGTGAGTGTCACTGCAGAATCTGATCATTGATGAAGAGTACAAAGTATCTCGGCTAAATGAGTTAGAATTTTTGGATGAGTGTTGTCTTGATGCCCTTAAACACTTGCAAGTATATCAAAATTGACTAAAACGAAGCTATAACAAGAAGATCAAGAGTCGGTCTTTCCAGGTAGGGGATCTTGTTCTCAAGCATAATCAGAAAAAATATTCCAAATCAGGATAGTACAGGAAAATTTGAACCTAACTGGTTAGGTCCATTTTTCGCCACAGTAAGCTATGGATCAGGAGCATACCAATTATCAATGCCTGAAGGTGAACCCTTGCAGGAACCAACCAATAGTCTACATCTTAAAAAAATTATGCCTAGGCTTGAAGGGTGTAAATCTGAAAATACAAAAAAATCAAAAAAGATCAAAAATCCAAAAAAAGAAAAGAAAATGGATTAAAATTAGTAAAGAAAAAAATCGTCCTCTAGTGAAAGCCACTTCAGTGGCGCTTTGGGAAAGTACCTTGGTGAAAAAATGGCAAACAGGTGTCTCACAGAAATAAAGCATCTCCATCTATTTTTTGGCTTTTCATCCTATCATTCTTTGCATCACATCCATCCATCACATCATTCATCCTATTTATTCCAACAACCATCCGCATCCATATCATAGCTTGATATTGTGAAGTATTGTATTCCCTTTTAGTACTACTTGGCATATTCTTAAGGTCAGCTTGTCTTGCCTATATCGAGTAGTCTATTGCATCACGCTGGGGGAAATTCATTATGGATCGGATTGGGTTCTTGTATATCTTAAGGTTATTGGAAATCTCATTGAAAATACCAAAAACATCCAAAATATTGTATAGTCGAAAATCCAAAAACATTCAAAATCTTGTACAACTAAAATCCAAAAATATTCAAAAATTGTAAAGTAAAAATCCAAAACATCCAAAACACATCAAAATCCCTAAATAGGTCAAAACATCAAAAATCCAAAAATGGTACCATGTTGAACTACGAGTCTCTAAGCTTAAACGTAGTCAAGGCCATCATTGATGCGCCCCTGAGACACCCTAGGTCAGTCCTTTAGGAGTCCATCATAATAAACTGACAACTGTTCATATCGCATCAACAATAAGTCTAGTCAGTTGAACTATGTGGTCTTTGTGTGTATAATGTAGGCAAGGCTCATCTTTGATAAGCCCTCGAGACCCCTAGGATAGTCTTTTAGGTTAGGTTCTTGGTCGAAAAACTTAGAAAACCCTTAAACATTCACAAAACTCAGAAAAAACAAAAACATTTAAAAATTCAGAAAACATTAAAATATTTGAAAACTTAGAAAACCCCTAAACATTCGCAAAACTCATAAAACACAAAAACATTTGAAAACTTGAGAACCCCAAAACATTTGAAAACTCAAAAAACCCCCAAAACATTTACAAACTCAGAAAACCTCAAAACATTTGAAATTTTAGAAAACCCCAAAATATTTGAAAATCATAAAACCCTAAACAACCTCAAATAATTGAAAAACCAAAACATTCACATAAACTCTCAAAAAAATCAAAACAACCTCAAAAAAAATTCAAAAACATTGAAATATTCCAAAAAATCCAAAACCATCCATCCCATCTTGCTTTCACCCACAATAAAACTTCATCCATAATAAATCAATCATCATCTTCAAACTTGGGTAAAAAAATAGAAAACAAGTATTGCAAGACGTAAAGTGAGAACCTAAGTGTCAAAATCTAAAGTCTAGATCATAGGTAAATGAGTCAATGAAGTTTGTATCAATGACTTATCACACACCTAGTCTTTATCAAAACACCTGATAAACTTGTTCTAGGATGTATCCTTCCGACAACAAACTTCAACATCAAAAATCACCTTATCTATGTTTTTATTGGAAAGAGATATAGATAACACTGACTTTTTTTTGTTGATCGTCTCTTATGATTTATCTTATCCATTCTAAGGACCTCTTGATGATGTCTAAATGATTTAGAGAGAAATGAATGGGGCATCGATCATTATCTTTCGTTTGTTGTGCTTGTGGGTTTTCTTGTAAAATAATCTTGGCACATACTTGCCTAGTTGTGTGTAGGGAGGTCATTTGGAATAGATTATTGACTATTGTGTATGCTTTGGTCTGATATATTTTGAACTACTAAACTACATTCCAACAAGGTTTTTGTATGTCAAGGTGTGAACAAGACCTATCCTATCTGTTTTTTGTTGATCGTCTCTTATGATTTATCTTATCCATTCTAAGGACCTCTTGATGATGTCTAAATGATTTAGAGAGAAATGAATGGGGCATTGATCATTATCTTTCGTTTGTTGTGCTTGTGGGTTTTCTTGTAAAATAATCTTGGCACATACTTGCCTAGTTGTGTGTAGGGAGGTCATTTGGAATAGATTATTGACTATTGTGTATGCTTTGGTCTGATATATTTTGAACTACTAAACTACATTCCAACAAGGTTTTTGTATGTCAAGGTGTGAACAAGACCTATCCTATCTGTTTGCAAATTCAAAGTCCATGTCACTAGATACAACACCATCCTGGTTTTCAATACCATGATGTATCGTGTCTATGTGTTATATCAAACATAAGGAATGACGAAAAAATACCAATCCCAAGATATGAGAAAAATCATCCATCTCATCACCATATCTAATAAAGTCTTGTTGGATCATGGACTTGTTGCACTTATGAATCAATCTCAAAATCAATGATCAAGTCTTTTTATTCTTCTATCTACTTTCCACACTAACCTAGTATCATGACAGTCAACAAAAATAACATAATCATGCATCCATCTTGCATCCACAAATCGTCAGCATGCATACATCTCGCATCATCACAACATATCATAATAATGGAAAACATATTCCACTACATCATCATTATCATTTAAGTTGTTTTGAATAATATAGATTTTTTATTCTAAGCATCTTAATCCATTGCATAATCATTCATAATATATGTATCATAACATCCATACTATAAGCATCATCCATATATACATCCATATACATACATACATCATGAAATCATAAATTACATGGGAAAAGTACACAAAAACAAATGCATCCATCCATACATCCTGCATAAACATCTCATAGGATCTACATATCATAAACATCCATCTCATAGCATATCATAAAAAGATACTAAAAAAGAAGATAACACATCCATTGCATCACATTGCATATCATATACATTTCGCCATCGATCATCGCATATCACATAAACATAAATAAAAGAAGTACATCCATCATATTTCACCATCGATCATCGCATATGACATATCACATAAATAAAAGAAGCACATTTATCACATTGCATCATAGATCATTGCATATCGCATATCGCATAAATAAAAGAAGTGCATCCATCACATTGCATCCATATATAATCATAACGCACAAGTATAAACATCACATCATATCATATGCATCCATACATCCATAAATCATGAAATAAAAGCACATCACATCATGAATCCGGATAATCTCATATATATCACAAAATGACTATCATGATACAATATTTGAATCAATGTGTATGAATATCAATCAAAAGTACAATATACATGAGGCTATAAAAAATGAGCCTATGAATGTGTATCTGTATAAATGATCGGGAAAGTATTCAAAAAGTGTCTATGAGAAGGCTACCCCTGGTGGCTGCTCGACTCTCCAGGTTGTCTAATCAAAGGTTGATCCTCAACCCTAGGAGGTTCCCCGCTCCTCTAGGAGTAGTTAGGCTACCACATCTCTCTAGGAACATATCGATGGTAGTGCATCTGATAATATGTAGCCTTTGTGATTTCCTCCCTATACATGTGAGTTGACACCATCTGTCCTTGAGATGCCGCTATGACAACCTCAAGCTGCTGCCTGCGCCCAATCTTTTGGGCCAGCTATAGATCCATTTACTACCACAACTAGATCTCCCTGTCTCGCTCTATCGTCATCGCCTATAGTTTCTAACACAACTGATCCCTCTCTACTATAAGGGAAATAATTTTCCCATCCCGTGGATTTGGTTGCTGAGGTGGTGGAGGAGGTGATGGTGCCCCCAGAACTTGTCCATCCTACTGGCCATCCTTTCAATGATCCTAATGACCATCCCATAGCACCTATACCCTCTATTGGTCTGGCTGCTTCTTGCCTCTGCCTTTGCCTTTCCCATCGAGGTATCCCCCCATTAGGTCTTTCAAGCGAATAGGTGGTCTTCACCATGCATCATATGTTGGGGTGGTGCCTACATCTGGCACACCCTAATCATATGCCCATGCCTACAAAACCAACTGTCGAAAATCATTGATCGCCACGATGAGATCAATCTAAGCTCCCCACTCGACCTCTGTTTGAAATCTCACAAAAATAGTTGTGTAATCATCATAAGGTACGTCATGTATCTCCCCAAACTGTTGAGTGATACAGTCTGGAAGATACCACTCCACCATAGTGTGTTCTCACCCTTGGATATGGCAGGTCTTTCGAGCAAAATATAACTACTGTTGGTCGTCATACCAGGCAAGAACCTGTAGCCACGACCTCCATCTGAATATGGTCATGTCATCTATAACACGATACCAATATGGTATACCTATAGGCCCTATATGTCGTAGTGTCATAGGAACTTTGTATCTGAATACAATCAGATCATCCTAATGGATGTCTTCCAAAACAAACAATGGTCTCAAAATGGATATGTGCTCGTAATCCCAAATGTGAAGCAGTGTAACACCGACCCCAATGCTCCTACCCTAGCAGTACACTACCTGATGCATATCATGATATAAAGAAGCAAGTACAACGGGCCCCCATGCATACATAGTGGTCCTCCTAATCATGTTGTGCCATGCAACCCCCCAGCCCAGATTGAAACCTTTGCCCCGTTGATCGATGGAAATGACACCAACAATGAGTGTCGAAATGAATAATCTAAATATGGGTACTCAGGCTCTGTACAAATCCAAATCTATCTGTGAACTAACCAAAATGATGTTTTCAGTTTGCAACAATGAACAACATGCATCTCTCTCGGCATTTGTGTCATAGATAATGCACCCCCATGAATGTGAAGTTGTAGGATCTACCACACATCCTCGAGCGTGAAAATAGCCTCACCAGTGGGCAAGTGGAAAGAAGAGGTTTCGTTGTGCCACCCCGTAATGAATGATGTCATCGTTGCCAAATGGGTGCAAACCTCAAGCATAAAAACAATGAACCCTAATCCGAGCATACCTAGCCACTCCACCTCCAGATCATCGAAGTCTCGCATCATTGCGAAAATCTCAGAACGGTGCTCCCACGACATCAACAGTTGAATGCCCTCCTGCATGAATCACACACACAACATCAATTTTCCTAAAAATCTGAAAAATGATCAAAATCAAAGGGTTTTCATTCCTAAAACATAAATTATGTCACTGAAATCAATAGCATCGCTATTTTTTGGGTGCGTTGTTGTATCTTTTTTTGGGCGTGCATGGCCAATTTAGTGACGCGAATCACAATACTCAATTGTGCGTCAACATTTGCATGCATCACTATAACTAAAAAGGATGGTGTGTCTCTATTTGGAAAGTGTGTCACCACCGCAAGTGAGCGACGCTAAACTAAAAAACCCTATGTGTTGCTATTTTACAAGTGTGACCCCATATTCAAATACGTCACCAGAACAAAAAACCCTGACACACCACTATACAAAAGGTGCATCACTAAAAAATCAATAGCGACACTTCTGATGCCTTTTGTGCATCGCTATATAGCGATGCTCCTAAAAATATAATTTTTACATGCTAATAAATGCACTAAAATACAAAAATCAAGACAAGTTTCGAGTCACATACCCATGATCATGTGTCTACTTGGCATTGGTACTCTCAAACCCACTCGGAAAGGGGAAGTGGAAGCACATGATAAGCCATCTCGTCAAAGTGTCAGAGCTCCAAATACACAAAATCACTAAAGACTGAATGCACAAATGAATTGGAAGTGCAACCTTTTCACCTATTTAAGCCTAAAAATTAGGGTTTTTTGCCCTAATTTGAGCCAAAAGCTAGGGTTTTAGCTTGTTTTACCTATTTTTGTGATTCACGACCTATTTTGTGCCATTTTTTGCATTTTTGAGGCCTTTTTCGCATCGCAGGGCATGTTTTGGCACCTAAACCAATATTTTTGTGTTTGTCGAGAGATCAACCTAAAATTCAAAATTTATGCCCAATCTCTCAAGGGGGCAGGGAATCAGCTTATTCCTTCCACTGAGGAAATAATGGGGCATCTAAAAAATCAGATTTTTTTTTTATCTAAGCAAAAGTTTTAATCCAAAAAGCATCAGTCTTTGAACCAACATAATAGGTACCTCGCTTCAAAGAGGGGAAAAATGTAAACACTTAAAAATGTCATGAATGATATCACACACTCGAATCTAATATACTAATAACGTTTCATCCTAAAATCCATCCTCTTTTCACTTATTTGATTAAATTTAACCTCGTTAATTAATCAAAGGTTTCATTTTCACTTATTAATCTAATTGACCTAATTAGGTTAATTCCTATCCCTTTCATGCTAACCTTTCATCCTATTAAATTGGATAAATCAAAATATTTAATTTTAACACCCTAATTCCTCTCATTTAAATTAAATAATCTTAATTATTTAATTAAATTTCATTTTGATCCCCTTTTTTATTAAATAAAGTAATTATTTAATGGATATCCTCAATTCCCCTAATTTGCATAATTGAAACTCTGTTTTAATTATCAAATTACTAATTAATTCTAAATCTCCCACTTGCAAGGGAATATTCCTTGAAAATATTCCTCCTTTGCACATTCTTCCAAAAAGGGAATATTATTTTCCTCTTCACTCATTTGAAAAAAGGAATATTCTTCCTTGTAACAAACTTTTAACAAACTTCTTGAGCAAGCTTTGAAAGTGTGCTTCTTTGCATGATTGTGAGCCCTTGATTAAATATCAACTTGCATTCTCAACCCTTGATGGGAATCCATGATCCATGCCTCCATCTTCCTTCCATTCTGACCATTGATTGATTCTTTCAATCTTGACCATCGGTTTCTTTTTTCCTATTCTATAAATAGACCTTGCATCTATTGAGCAGGGATCCATCTTTTAATAGTAAACTTATGTTGTTAAAATCACTCATTTGCATCCATATTTAGCAGATATTTAGCATTTTTAATTTAAATCTTGATCATAGTAGCTTAAAGCATCCATTAATGGCTTCCATGGTAACTTAGTTGCATCCATTTAGCATATTTTGGAATTAGGACTTGCATCTTTAAATCTTGCATACATTTAGAATAGATTTGCACACATTTACAACACACATCTCAACACATATCATGGTAAATTAACTTTTATCATGTTTCACATATATCTCTCATCGGTTTCATTAGTCTTCTTCAATAAAACTGATTCAAACAGGCTCATTATTCAAGGGATTGGGAAAGGGTCGCCATTCCACATCAATGTGACACCATTCCCCCAATAGGATAAGATTCAATGGCTTGGAATATGATGTTTTTCAGGCTTTCATGTTTTAGAATGTTAGTTGTAATGGCTTCCTAATTTTTATTTACATTGAATATCTTATTGGGATTGATGCTTAGTGGATTAAATATGCTTCGAATCCGTATGGATCAAGTGTAGTTAACCTATACTATGTCACTGGTCACAACCTTTCTTAAACTTTGAACAAGGTTTTGAAATCAAGGGTTCAATGTGCATATTTCAGGCCTAGGTTGAACACTCTGTTTAAGGCATTTGTTGACAAGGATACAATTTTTTAATTGATTTATCATTTTGTTGTGTTTGGACTTAATTTTGTAAACTTGCAATATACAATGCACTTTTATTCTTTATGAATTGAGACTAATAGTAATTTTTTTGGTTGTATTGAGGCACAACTTCATTCATAGTGGAAAAGGCAACACCTTGTTGCTCATATTAGATGGCACGTTGCATATAAAGGAGGAAAGATTCTAGGGTTATTGTTGACTGCATTGAAGGAGAAAGCTTCATCTATGGGACACGATCAACACTCTCCTTCTTGGATTCTACATGTTATATCCTGCTCCAAGAAGATTGCCCACATTGTAGAAGTTTTAAGAGATGAAAAGGGCATGTGCTACATTTTGGTGTCAAATCTTTGGTAATTATGGTTAATTTGATTACATTCAAATTTTGAATTCTGGGAAATTATATAGAGTAAATAGATTGATGGTTGTTTGGATAGTGAAATTAGCTCTCTTAGAAATTAATTGAAATACCTTGTCTTGAAATATCTAGAAGGATTCTTTTAATTAAAGAGGATTTTGTGGTTTTTTTGTAACAATGATTTTACAATGTAGCTAGCTTGCTATTTTCATTCAAGATACAAGTCATCAAAGTCAAGCACATACCAAGAAGATGGTACTCTACTTCAAACCCTCAACCTCATTTAGTTTAGTCTACTAACATGGGGATATTAAGGAAGTTGCTAAACAATTAATATATATCATTTGTTGTTTGTGAAGGAGAATCCTGTGAGATCCAATATGGCAGTGGATCAATATTTGGATTCTTAAGTAAAGATGTCACAGTTGGGAAACATGTTGTGAAACATCAAGTTAGTAATTTTTGGATGTTAAGGCTTCCCAATTGGATATCAAATATATTTTCTCATCAACTTAATTAATTGGAATTTATGTATAAATGGATTCTTTCATGGTGCAAGTCTTTACTGAGACAACACATGAACCAAGGTTGATATTTTTGTTGTTTAAGTCTAATGGAATTCTTGGGCTTGGTTTCCAAGAATATTTTGTTGATAATTTTGTTCCAGTCTAGTTAGTGTTGATAGCCTTCATTCTATAATGTCAACTTCATTCTATAATTTGAGTGTATCACCTTTCTTAAACTTTGAACAAGGTTATGAAATCAAGGGTTCAATATGCATATTGCAGGCCTATGTTGAACACTCTATTTAAGGAATTTTTTGACAAGGATACAATTTTTTAATTGATTTATCTTTCTGTTGTGTTTGGACTTACTTTTGTAAACTTGTAATATACAATGCACTTTTATTCTTTTTGAATTGAGACTAATAATAATTTTGTTGGTTGTATTGAGGCACAACTTCATTCATGGTAGAAAAGGTAGCACCTTGTTGCTCATATCAAATGGCACATTGCATATAAAGGAGGAAAGATTCTAGGGTTATTGTTGACTGCATTGAAGGAGAGAGCTTCATATATGGGACACGATCAACACTCTCCTTCTTGGATTCTACACGTTACAACTTGCTCCAAGAAGATTTCCCACATTGTATAAGTTTTAAGAGATAAAAGGGGAATGTGTTTGCATTGAAGGGATCCAAGCATGCATTTCCATCATGGCAGAAGTTTTTTGGAGTAGTTTCTTTTTTGTCATTTATATGCATTGTAACTCAGATTTTCAATCTTGTGATTGAAAATAAAAATTGTAATACTCTATTTCTAAGCATTTTTCAAGCAAGATAGATATTTTAGACTTGTGCAAGCTGTAAGAACACCTTTCTTTTAATAAAGTTCAATGATTTTTCCTTCTCAATGGCTTTCTTATTGTGTGCAATTGATTATTGATGTTTATTTATGTGTTTTATGTTTAAATCCTCAAATATCAGTCAATTAAAATGACTAAATATACTACTAATTGACATCAATTAATAATTAAATTGACTAAATATACTACCAATTGACAGAAATTAGTGTACAATGAATAAATATGACTAAATATATGACTGGTGAAATCAGTGAATAAAAATGACTAAATATACTACCAAATTGATCAAAATGATGATCTTAAAATTAATGACTAAATACACTACCAATGCATAGAAATTAGTGAATAAAAATGACTAAATAAGTGACCAGTTAACAAGAATCAATGATTAAATTAATGACTAAATATATCCGTGAATAAAAAAATGACTAAATAAGTGACCAGATTACAACAATCAATGACTAAATATGTCAGTGAATAAAAATGACTAAATAAGTGACCAGATTACAACAATCAACGACTAAATAGACTACAAAATCAATCAATCAAAACAACCAACAAATGACTAGAAATGGTTTAGTCATCAATTTGGTCATGTTATAAAAGACTGGAAATAAACTACTAATGGTCATGTGATCATGTTTGATCATTTATATGCAGTTTTTAGTAGTTTTTTTAATCATATATTGTTGTTTATGTACTAGTGTGTTTATACATGTTGTGTATTTGGACACAGGGCTAATCAATGCAAATCCAGAATGAATGAAAATAATAACTCTTAAAGGAATGTTTTATGTCACAATTGTAATAAACTTGGACATATTTCTAGATTCTATAGAAACATAAGAAAGAACAACCCTGAAAAGAGAAATGATCTAGTCACAAAGATTGATCTAACATAAGTAAAGAAGGAAATAGAGAAGATTTGGAGGAAGAAAGAAGAGCCTAAGGATAAGAAAGAATTAGAAACTACAAACAAATCTATACCACCCTCTGGTGCAAATATTTCTCTCGAAAATTGAACCTGGTCATTGGCTTAGGGGGAGCAATAACAGACAATCAAAAATCCCCTTGTCGATATAAGGTTCCATGGCTTGGCACAAAGACATAAGTTGGAGATTGACAATTTAGATCTTGTTGAGGAAATTCTAGAAGAAAATATGCTTTTGCAAAGCTTTATGGAGTAATTAAGGGTTTGTTGTTGCATAGTTGAGAGTTGTCATTAGCTTTATCGATTGGTGCATTAAATGTGAGCTAGGGAAAATCAAAGGACTATAAGTTTCTAAATGTGGTCTAATTTACTCACTTTTATGCATTTGGGAGTGAATCGAAGCGAATTCAAGAGTTCAGGAAGTAGAGCATTCAAACCCTAGTTTCAGTCAAGCAAATAAGAGGTATTTACCATTTTCTTAGAATTTGTTTCCAAAGAATTTGAATTATGTAAAAGACCTATATTAGTGAATGTAAGTGAGAAGCCTCAATCGAAATTCAAGAAGTTCCCTATGAAGATATTTGAGGATGACCTGCTCGAAGCTTTTTCAAGCATTCCACACAGGGTTCTACCTACAAAAGACACTAGGGCTTATATCCACAGAAAAATGGAAGAATATAACCATGTGAAATTCATCAACCCATGGATAAATGAGTTAACTGGAGATGATCACCAAATAAAGCCTGAATATAAAAACCTAGTGGAAAAGAATTTAGACTTCTAGCAACTATTTCCAAATTTCACCTATGATTATGCAACTAAGTTTGTGAGAATGGCATTGAGTAGAGCACATGATTGCTACTTATGGACAGACAAGCCCAACATGATATCAAAGGAAGTTATAAGGGAAGTGGTAGGACTTTTTGCTACTGGACCTATGCCAGTATTGAAGTCGATAAAGAATAAAGATACATGATGGAGTTGAATGGAGCCACATTTGATCATAGGGCTCTCATTGTGGATACTATATGGAACCTAGTAGTAAGGTATGTGAAAATGGTCATAGGATACAAAATTTACTACACCAATAGGGAGAAATCAGTGTCAGCTAGATCTATCCATGTTGCTTATGAAATGGTGGAAAAAGGTAAGGACTATGATCTATGTGAGTTGCTTCAACAACAACTATTTGATAACTTGAAGAAAACAAAAGATAGGAAATATCCATTCAAGTTTGGTTCCCTAGTAGTTTTTCTGCTATTTTAGTTTCTAAGGGAGCTTCCAAGAAGAAGTAATGTCATATGGGATCGAAGGAGAGCAGTAACACATCAGATTTTGGAACATCCACACAGACTTGGTGACATGAAAGTTCAAGAAGAAGCGCTTACTACATTCTTTGTAGTATTCCAGAAGAGAATGCATGAAAGGGAAAGAATCCCTAGGTCCTTACTGGAAAAATATCGAAATGATATCACATTTTTAGTTTCCAATGATTTTTATATCACTGAAGTTGTGGAACCCATAACAGTTTGGATTCCTCCAATCGGTTATGAGATGAATGAAGTCAAGGTTGATGGCCTTATTAAAATATTTCTAAACAGTCCTGAGGATCCTACATTAGAAAGACATGGAACTTATGAAGAAAAATACATGGAACTGTCAAAACTTGCAAGAAAGAATAGAGTGAAAAAAGTTGTGAATGAATATTTCCAAGGACATGGACTTATAGAAGATGAAGTACAAATATTAAGAACAAGAGCTGCAACATTAGCAAGTACAAATGGCGAGTCCCTCAGACCCAGAAGATCTGGTAGAACTATTTCTACAACTCCCCCCAGTACTCAACAACCTTCAGGATCAATTTCTACCCCACATGGAACTAAGAAAATGGAGATTGATGTTCTAGTGGCAAAAGAATCTCAATTGAAGAAAAGAAAAGCTACTCTAGTAGCCTCCACATTTGCTACTTAGCCAAAAAGAGGAAAGAAACAAAAATATTTTAGAGAAAAGAACCTAAGTGCATTCGTTGAGGAAGAAATTAAGCTAGGATTAGAGCATGAGGAGTAAATGACAAGAAGAAAAAGAAGAAGTGCTACTGAGAGAGATGAAGGTGCTTCACAAGAGGCAAGCACCAGAGCTAAGAAACAAAAAAGTGGATATTATGGATACATCTGAAGAAGAAGAAACTGGAAGAGAAAAGGAAGCCTTTACTGTACATGTTCATAAAATCCTAAGAAGAAGAAAGGGAAGAAAATAGAGGAAGGCCCTTTAGAGAAAAAAAAGCAGAAAAAGTCTCCTTTGGTGAGAGTACACACTCCCATGAAATTATATGTTTTAGTTAACATGTTACATTATGATAATATGCTAGATTCTATAGAAAATTTGTATGAAGAAGTTGATGAAACTGATAAGAATACAGTTATTGAAGTTGTTATCAAGTATATAATTGTTTTAGAAGTTGACATGAGCAACATTAAGAAAAAGGTTCCTAGAGTTGTTTGGGATGCTTTAATAGAAAGAATAAGTGAGGCTATTGAAGCAGAAGACAAAATGAAAATTGAAGCCTTGGAGGAAATTGGATCCTCCTTATCTGAAGATGATAAAGCTAGTTTGATAGAGGTATA
>VDFB02000008.1:285421690-285435005 GCA_007258455.2 Sequoia sempervirens | reverse complement strand
TTTAATCCAAAAAGCATCAGTCTTTGAACCAACATAATAGGTACCTCGCTTCAAAGAGGGGAAAAATGTAAACACTTAAAAATGTCATGAATGATATCACACACTCGAATCTAATATACTAATAACGTTTCATCCTAAAATCCATCCTCTTTTCACTTATTTGATTAAATTTAACCTCGTTAATTAATCAAAGGTTTCATTTTCACTTATTAATCTAATTGACCTAATTAGGTTAATTCCTATCCCTTTCATGCTAACCTTTCATCCTATTAAATTGGATAAATCAAAATATTTAATTTTAACACCCTAATTCCTCTCATTTAAATTAAATAATCTTAATTATTTAATTAAATTTCATTTTGATCCCCTTTTTTATTAAATAAAGTAATTATTTAATGGATATCCTCAATTCCCCTAATTTGCATAATTGAAACTCTGTTTTAATTATCAAATTACTAATTAATTCTAAATCTCCCACTTGCAAGGGAATATTCCTTGAAAATATTCCTCCTTTGCACATTCTTCCAAAAAGGGAATATTATTTTCCTCTTCACTCATTTGAAAAAAGGAATATTCTTCCTTGTAACAAACTTTTAACAAACTTCTTGAGCAAGCTTTGAAAGTGTGCTTCTTTGCATGATTGTGAGCCCTTGATTAAATATCAACTTGCATTCTCAACCCTTGATGGGAATCCATGATCCATGCCTCCATCTTCCTTCCATTCTGACCATTGATTGATTCTTTCAATCTTGACCATCGGTTTCTTTTTTCCTATTCTATAAATAGACCTTGCATCTATTGAGCAGGGATCCATCTTTTAATAGTAAACTTATGTTGTTAAAATCACTCATTTGCATCCATATTTAGCAGATATTTAGCATTTTTAATTTAAATCTTGATCATAGTAGCTTAAAGCATCCATTAATGGCTTCCATGGTAACTTAGTTGCATCCATTTAGCATATTTTGGAATTAGGACTTGCATCTTTAAATCTTGCATACATTTAGAATAGATTTGCACACATTTACAACACACATCTCAACACATATCATGGTAAATTAACTTTTATCATGTTTCACATATATCTCTCATCGGTTTCATTAGTCTTCTTCAATAAAACTGATTCAAACAGGCTCATTATTCAAGGGATTGGGAAAGGGTCGCCATTCCACATCAATGTGACACCATTCCCCCAATAGGATAAGATTCAATGGCTTGGAATATGATGTTTTTCAGGCTTTCATGTTTTAGAATGTTAGTTGTAATGGCTTCCTAATTTTTATTTACATTGAATATCTTATTGGGATTGATGCTTAGTGGATTAAATATGCTTCGAATCCGTATGGATCAAGTGTAGTTAACCTATACTATGTCACTGGTCACAACCTTTCTTAAACTTTGAACAAGGTTTTGAAATCAAGGGTTCAATGTGCATATTTCAGGCCTAGGTTGAACACTCTGTTTAAGGCATTTGTTGACAAGGATACAATTTTTTAATTGATTTATCATTTTGTTGTGTTTGGACTTAATTTTGTAAACTTGCAATATACAATGCACTTTTATTCTTTATGAATTGAGACTAATAGTAATTTTTTTGGTTGTATTGAGGCACAACTTCATTCATAGTGGAAAAGGCAACACCTTGTTGCTCATATTAGATGGCACGTTGCATATAAAGGAGGAAAGATTCTAGGGTTATTGTTGACTGCATTGAAGGAGAAAGCTTCATCTATGGGACACGATCAACACTCTCCTTCTTGGATTCTACATGTTATATCCTGCTCCAAGAAGATTGCCCACATTGTAGAAGTTTTAAGAGATGAAAAGGGCATGTGCTACATTTTGGTGTCAAATCTTTGGTAATTATGGTTAATTTGATTACATTCAAATTTTGAATTCTGGGAAATTATATAGAGTAAATAGATTGATGGTTGTTTGGATAGTGAAATTAGCTCTCTTAGAAATTAATTGAAATACCTTGTCTTGAAATATCTAGAAGGATTCTTTTAATTAAAGAGGATTTTGTGGTTTTTTTGTAACAATGATTTTACAATGTAGCTAGCTTGCTATTTTCATTCAAGATACAAGTCATCAAAGTCAAGCACATACCAAGAAGATGGTACTCTACTTCAAACCCTCAACCTCATTTAGTTTAGTCTACTAACATGGGGATATTAAGGAAGTTGCTAAACAATTAATATATATCATTTGTTGTTTGTGAAGGAGAATCCTGTGAGATCCAATATGGCAGTGGATCAATATTTGGATTCTTAAGTAAAGATGTCACAGTTGGGAAACATGTTGTGAAACATCAAGTTAGTAATTTTTGGATGTTAAGGCTTCCCAATTGGATATCAAATATATTTTCTCATCAACTTAATTAATTGGAATTTATGTATAAATGGATTCTTTCATGGTGCAAGTCTTTACTGAGACAACACATGAACCAAGGTTGATATTTTTGTTGTTTAAGTCTAATGGAATTCTTGGGCTTGGTTTCCAAGAATATTTTGTTGATAATTTTGTTCCAGTCTAGTTAGTGTTGATAGCCTTCATTCTATAATGTCAACTTCATTCTATAATTTGAGTGTATCACCTTTCTTAAACTTTGAACAAGGTTATGAAATCAAGGGTTCAATATGCATATTGCAGGCCTATGTTGAACACTCTATTTAAGGAATTTTTTGACAAGGATACAATTTTTTAATTGATTTATCTTTCTGTTGTGTTTGGACTTACTTTTGTAAACTTGTAATATACAATGCACTTTTATTCTTTTTGAATTGAGACTAATAATAATTTTGTTGGTTGTATTGAGGCACAACTTCATTCATGGTAGAAAAGGTAGCACCTTGTTGCTCATATCAAATGGCACATTGCATATAAAGGAGGAAAGATTCTAGGGTTATTGTTGACTGCATTGAAGGAGAGAGCTTCATATATGGGACACGATCAACACTCTCCTTCTTGGATTCTACACGTTACAACTTGCTCCAAGAAGATTTCCCACATTGTATAAGTTTTAAGAGATAAAAGGGGAATGTGTTTGCATTGAAGGGATCCAAGCATGCATTTCCATCATGGCAGAAGTTTTTTGGAGTAGTTTCTTTTTTGTCATTTATATGCATTGTAACTCAGATTTTCAATCTTGTGATTGAAAATAAAAATTGTAATACTCTATTTCTAAGCATTTTTCAAGCAAGATAGATATTTTAGACTTGTGCAAGCTGTAAGAACACCTTTCTTTTAATAAAGTTCAATGATTTTTCCTTCTCAATGGCTTTCTTATTGTGTGCAATTGATTATTGATGTTTATTTATGTGTTTTATGTTTAAATCCTCAAATATCAGTCAATTAAAATGACTAAATATACTACTAATTGACATCAATTAATAATTAAATTGACTAAATATACTACCAATTGACAGAAATTAGTGTACAATGAATAAATATGACTAAATATATGACTGGTGAAATCAGTGAATAAAAATGACTAAATATACTACCAAATTGATCAAAATGATGATCTTAAAATTAATGACTAAATACACTACCAATGCATAGAAATTAGTGAATAAAAATGACTAAATAAGTGACCAGTTAACAAGAATCAATGATTAAATTAATGACTAAATATATCCGTGAATAAAAAAATGACTAAATAAGTGACCAGATTACAACAATCAATGACTAAATATGTCAGTGAATAAAAATGACTAAATAAGTGACCAGATTACAACAATCAACGACTAAATAGACTACAAAATCAATCAATCAAAACAACCAACAAATGACTAGAAATGGTTTAGTCATCAATTTGGTCATGTTATAAAAGACTGGAAATAAACTACTAATGGTCATGTGATCATGTTTGATCATTTATATGCAGTTTTTAGTAGTTTTTTTAATCATATATTGTTGTTTATGTACTAGTGTGTTTATACATGTTGTGTATTTGGACACAGGGCTAATCAATGCAAATCCAGAATGAATGAAAATAATAACTCTTAAAGGAATGTTTTATGTCACAATTGTAATAAACTTGGACATATTTCTAGATTCTATAGAAACATAAGAAAGAACAACCCTGAAAAGAGAAATGATCTAGTCACAAAGATTGATCTAACATAAGTAAAGAAGGAAATAGAGAAGATTTGGAGGAAGAAAGAAGAGCCTAAGGATAAGAAAGAATTAGAAACTACAAACAAATCTATACCACCCTCTGGTGCAAATATTTCTCTCGAAAATTGAACCTGGTCATTGGCTTAGGGGGAGCAATAACAGACAATCAAAAATCCCCTTGTCGATATAAGGTTCCATGGCTTGGCACAAAGACATAAGTTGGAGATTGACAATTTAGATCTTGTTGAGGAAATTCTAGAAGAAAATATGCTTTTGCAAAGCTTTATGGAGTAATTAAGGGTTTGTTGTTGCATAGTTGAGAGTTGTCATTAGCTTTATCGATTGGTGCATTAAATGTGAGCTAGGGAAAATCAAAGGACTATAAGTTTCTAAATGTGGTCTAATTTACTCACTTTTATGCATTTGGGAGTGAATCGAAGCGAATTCAAGAGTTCAGGAAGTAGAGCATTCAAACCCTAGTTTCAGTCAAGCAAATAAGAGGTATTTACCATTTTCTTAGAATTTGTTTCCAAAGAATTTGAATTATGTAAAAGACCTATATTAGTGAATGTAAGTGAGAAGCCTCAATCGAAATTCAAGAAGTTCCCTATGAAGATATTTGAGGATGACCTGCTCGAAGCTTTTTCAAGCATTCCACACAGGGTTCTACCTACAAAAGACACTAGGGCTTATATCCACAGAAAAATGGAAGAATATAACCATGTGAAATTCATCAACCCATGGATAAATGAGTTAACTGGAGATGATCACCAAATAAAGCCTGAATATAAAAACCTAGTGGAAAAGAATTTAGACTTCTAGCAACTATTTCCAAATTTCACCTATGATTATGCAACTAAGTTTGTGAGAATGGCATTGAGTAGAGCACATGATTGCTACTTATGGACAGACAAGCCCAACATGATATCAAAGGAAGTTATAAGGGAAGTGGTAGGACTTTTTGCTACTGGACCTATGCCAGTATTGAAGTCGATAAAGAATAAAGATACATGATGGAGTTGAATGGAGCCACATTTGATCATAGGGCTCTCATTGTGGATACTATATGGAACCTAGTAGTAAGGTATGTGAAAATGGTCATAGGATACAAAATTTACTACACCAATAGGGAGAAATCAGTGTCAGCTAGATCTATCCATGTTGCTTATGAAATGGTGGAAAAAGGTAAGGACTATGATCTATGTGAGTTGCTTCAACAACAACTATTTGATAACTTGAAGAAAACAAAAGATAGGAAATATCCATTCAAGTTTGGTTCCCTAGTAGTTTTTCTGCTATTTTAGTTTCTAAGGGAGCTTCCAAGAAGAAGTAATGTCATATGGGATCGAAGGAGAGCAGTAACACATCAGATTTTGGAACATCCACACAGACTTGGTGACATGAAAGTTCAAGAAGAAGCGCTTACTACATTCTTTGTAGTATTCCAGAAGAGAATGCATGAAAGGGAAAGAATCCCTAGGTCCTTACTGGAAAAATATCGAAATGATATCACATTTTTAGTTTCCAATGATTTTTATATCACTGAAGTTGTGGAACCCATAACAGTTTGGATTCCTCCAATCGGTTATGAGATGAATGAAGTCAAGGTTGATGGCCTTATTAAAATATTTCTAAACAGTCCTGAGGATCCTACATTAGAAAGACATGGAACTTATGAAGAAAAATACATGGAACTGTCAAAACTTGCAAGAAAGAATAGAGTGAAAAAAGTTGTGAATGAATATTTCCAAGGACATGGACTTATAGAAGATGAAGTACAAATATTAAGAACAAGAGCTGCAACATTAGCAAGTACAAATGGCGAGTCCCTCAGACCCAGAAGATCTGGTAGAACTATTTCTACAACTCCCCCCAGTACTCAACAACCTTCAGGATCAATTTCTACCCCACATGGAACTAAGAAAATGGAGATTGATGTTCTAGTGGCAAAAGAATCTCAATTGAAGAAAAGAAAAGCTACTCTAGTAGCCTCCACATTTGCTACTTAGCCAAAAAGAGGAAAGAAACAAAAATATTTTAGAGAAAAGAACCTAAGTGCATTCGTTGAGGAAGAAATTAAGCTAGGATTAGAGCATGAGGAGTAAATGACAAGAAGAAAAAGAAGAAGTGCTACTGAGAGAGATGAAGGTGCTTCACAAGAGGCAAGCACCAGAGCTAAGAAACAAAAAAGTGGATATTATGGATACATCTGAAGAAGAAGAAACTGGAAGAGAAAAGGAAGCCTTTACTGTACATGTTCATAAAATCCTAAGAAGAAGAAAGGGAAGAAAATAGAGGAAGGCCCTTTAGAGAAAAAAAAGCAGAAAAAGTCTCCTTTGGTGAGAGTACACACTCCCATGAAATTATATGTTTTAGTTAACATGTTACATTATGATAATATGCTAGATTCTATAGAAAATTTGTATGAAGAAGTTGATGAAACTGATAAGAATACAGTTATTGAAGTTGTTATCAAGTATATAATTGTTTTAGAAGTTGACATGAGCAACATTAAGAAAAAGGTTCCTAGAGTTGTTTGGGATGCTTTAATAGAAAGAATAAGTGAGGCTATTGAAGCAGAAGACAAAATGAAAATTGAAGCCTTGGAGGAAATTGGATCCTCCTTATCTGAAGATGATAAAGCTAGTTTGATAGAGGTATACACCAAGGAGTTCAAAGTTAAGCAATGGGTTACAATTCTTATGGGAAAAGAAAAGGATTAGGTTGAAAAGATGAAGTAGGAAACTATTGAGAAGGTCAAAGATATTGTTGAAAAATATGGTATGCTAATTGCTTCCACATCCAGAGTAGTACAATAAAAAGAAAAAACTGTGGAAAGGGTTATTGATGTAGACGAAAATCCTCCTCTTAATTCAAATATGCCAATGTTTAAAGAGTTCATGGAAGAGATAGGTGAATATGATTGTACTAGTGAAGAAATTCCAATAGTTGATGATATAGAGAATGTTGTGTCCTCCCCACCACCGGTTGACGAAACACAAGCTACCCCAGAGACTTTTTTTCCTCTGAAAGACACTGATAAACCCATCGGTGATTATGGAAAACAAGGTGCAGAGCAAGAAAAAGGAAAGAATGATATATATGGCACTAAGGACAACATTGACAAATAGGAAGAGGATGTAGGAAAAGAAAATGAAAAAAAAAAATGAGAAAGGTAAAGAAGATCAAGGAGAGAAAGAGAAGGATAATAAGAAATATGATGACAAAAAGGAGGATGAGGATAAGCAAAAGGATAAGTCCTCCAGTGAAGAAGAGAAAAAGGCAGAGGAAGAAGAAGATACCAACACAAAAAAGAATGAAGAAGCTAAAAAATTTGAGGGGCTACCCAAGACCTCTGGTGAATCCTTCAGTGATCCTGTAAATATTCTACTACCTAAACAAACATGATACTGACCGATTTTCTCTTTGTAATTGTTATAATTTCCCTCTGTTAATTTAAAATGCCTCATGAGCATAAGATGCAGCTAAGTGATGTATTGAATGTATCAACAAGAAAAGAGATTCTTGAAACATATCAAAAGAGTAATGAGTTGATGGAAGAAGTTTTGAAGACATTACTGGAGATCACTCTAGGTACTAATATTGATACATCATTGTCTTTTATGGAGAACTTCAAATTGTTGATTGATTCTTTTAAGGAGTATGCCTTCAATTTGAAAGGACAAATGGAAACATAGGCTATAACAAGGCTTACAAAAAAATGTGCATCAACCCATGCCAAGGTTGAAGAATGCTTGAAAGAGGTACAAGACTATAAGAATGAGGCAAAGACATTGATTTTATACTGCATAGCGTGTCTGGAAGCCACATAGAATATAAAAGATGAAATGAACTCAATTGAGTCTAAAATTGCCAAAGCATCAAGTGCTTATGATTTGGCACTCAAAAAGTATCACACTTGGACTGCTATAGTAGATTTACATGATAGATTCCTCACATTGCAAAACCAGAAGGAAGAGATTATCAGGAATCTTGGAAAGCTAAGGTACTTGGTACAATCACAACACATACCTATTTCAAATTACCTAGCTAGTGTTGATAGAATTTCACAAATATATATTAATCCCGGTATTGTGGAAGAAGGAGAAGATGCTTTGATGGAGCTTGAGTCTCTACATAGGTTTCCTGCAACAACAAAAAGAAGTTGGGAAGAAGGAAATCCTACTTGGAAATCCATGCTACAAAAGCTTGAGTCAATATCTTCAAGTTGACCATTTATGTTTTCATTGCATTTTTCAATTCTTTCATGATTTCAAATTTCTTTGTACATATGTGGATGTATTAGGAGTTTTTAGTTAATTTCCTAAGGGGGGATCAATTAATTTATTTCAATTCAGTTTGTTTATATGGTTGAGAGGGAGCATACAAGTTCTTTTTGTGCACCCTTTTCCCTTGATATCAAAGGGGGAGAGATGTGTGAAGAAGTATTTTTGGCACATGTTTCCATCAATGACAAAGGGGGAGATTGCTGAAAGAATGAAGAAGTTTTTTGTTGTCATTGACATCAAAAATACATGGTGAATATCAAAATGGTATGGAGAATATTCTGCATAAGATGAATTGATTCACAGTTTAGCACTCCTTCTATGTATCTACACTGACAGTTTTTGCTCCCGGTGCCCTCCATAGATTGGTCTGCATACCATTGCATATACAAATCTACCTTTGTGATTCCAATATGTTGTTTGTGGATTTCAATAGCATGGGAATTCATAACTTTAATTGGTCTGGTCAAATTGTTCAAAATTTGCAAGTGATAGAAGTTTAGTCTATAAGGTTTTGTCAGTTTTCTATGTAATGGGTATGACCTATTTTGTCTGCACTCCACAAAATTGTGTTAGGACTTACATTTTTGGGAGAATGTTTTTAGGTTTTTGTGAATTGAGATTTCCAACTGGCATGATATTTTGAGATCCACGTGTTATGTGATTGGAGATCAATTGAAGTATTTTTTTTTTAGGTCTTATGCTTGGCCGACCTAAAATATGCAAAGGGTTGTGGAGTTTAAAGTTGTGATGTGAATGTAAGAAGAAGCTATTATAGGTCCATGTTGACCTATATCACATGTTTTATGGTGTGAAGGTAATTTAATTTGAATTGGGTGCCGACAAGGCACGTTTTGCATTACCTTAGGTGACATCTAATTAGGCCGACCTAATTAATTTTTGAAATGATGTTGATATATATAGAAGACCATTTTGAGTTTGTAATGACAATGATTGATATATAGATGTGATCCGTATATAAGAAGAAAAGCAAAATTTTGTAGAGGATTGAGAAAAGGTTGTGCGAAAGTAATACTAAGCAGATATTTATAGTATCAAGCGAAGTGTTTTGGGTCAGGATCTTGAGCTACAAAGGAATTGAATTCAACATATGACAGATGTATTTTGTATTAGTTCAAATCTTGGCAATGTAGCCACTTTCTCTATCTTTCTTTTCTTTGTGAACAGTGAGTTCACTTGGATAGTGATTCCACCTAGCAGTGAGCTAATCCTCACTATGGCTTTTTCCACTTTGGGTTTTCCACTTAAAAATCCTGATGTTATGTGTTGTATGTGTTATGGGTTGTCTATGCTTTCATTTATGTTAATTGCTAAGTGTTATATGTTAATTGGATGTTTATTAATTAAATGGTTTTTAGGAATACTGATTCACCCCCCCCCTCTCAGTATTTCAAGTGTTCAACATGTTGAAGGAAGTGAGGGAAAACATACCTGAAACATAGGGCACGTTGCAGAAAACTTCACATAGATGTTATCCCATGTAGCTACATGGTAATGAAGGTGATAAGGCACATTGGGGAGGTTGAGAAATATCAAGCATGGAAGGAGTCCAGTGAAGAAAAAGGCATGTTGTAGGAGTTTGAGTAGAGTTGATATGGCACATTGCAAAGCTATTGGAGGTTTTCTAGGAGTCCATTTTCACTCTTCACATGTTGCATACTGCACCTTCATCCTCATCCCATACCAGGTATTGCTTACTTTGCTTGAAGTTTTAGCTTTTCAGAGGCTTTCGAGTTTATGATATGTATAGTTTTGAAAGGTTGTTTAAAACCTCTAAGGAGACAAATGTGTAAGTTTGCATATATAATGGTGTCCTCTCATCCTTCATGCATGGTTGAGACCATTCCAAATGAAACAGATAAGGAGTGCAGGATTATTTAAATTTTGTAGACATGTATATGAGCTCAAGCCCTTGGTTAGGAGTCTTAGATTATGGTGATAAACCCTTGTAGAAGTAGTGAAAGCCCAGATAGAGGAGTTGTGTTTTATTAGCTTTGAGACCTTAAGTTATGATATCACTAGCTAGACCATTGTCAAAGAAGGGGAACACTTCTTTTGCAAATACAAGTGGGAAGGTTAATGATTTTGCAAAAAAAGACCCTATCAAATGATTGATGTCAAACTCAAGTTTCACTATGCAACTCTTGAGATCATTTCCACTCTTAGAAAATTGATCCTTACACCTATAGATCTTATCTTTGTGCTTGAATTCATTTTATGCACTTTTTGTTTCCTAGAACCTGTTACAGAATCAATGCCTCCATCAGAATTTTAATTTACCATTTGTTTTTCCAATGCATTTATAGAGAAAAGTATTATTTTCCGCCTTTTGTGAGAAGAGGTAATTTCGATGAGAACTTTATTTGTGGCATGTATAGTCACAAAAGAAAGTAAGACAAACCTTAAGTACAGGGCAGTTCAATATGTAAAAGGGTATTTTCTTTTTATAGTCATTGCATTCAGAAACAAGATCATGGGCTAGGTATGGCATGGATTGAGATGTAAATGTTTTTGTGCAATGATGATGGAAGTAGAAGGATCACATCCTTCAATATGTGAGTCATTAAATATAAGGATTTGTGCATCAAACTAAGAGGAAATAGTAAGAAAAGATTGAGCGTGGACTATGAAACTTAAATGTTAGTATGATCAATATTGAAGAGAGATTGAGACCTATTTAAAGCCACTGTCACAAAGATGTTAAAGAGTCATATCTTCATTCATATACAAACCCCTAGTAGGAAAATTATTGTCATGATGTTAGAGGACAGTTCATCAAGGTGAATATGAGGGAAGGTTTAACAGTGAAACCCTAAGGAGCTATCCAAATAATGAACCTATCAATAAGCAAGTTAGAGCCACTGTGAATTACTTCAAGCTAAGAGGATAGTGACCATCATAGGGTAATGTGAAGCATTTCAAGAATTTTATTTGAAAGGATTGAGATCAAAGTAAGTTTGATTGTGAAACCCATTAAGACTGTCAACTATGAAGACACCACTGTCCATGAAGCTTAAAGGAACTCAAGGGAATTTGAAAAATAAATATAGGGTGCAAACATGTAAAAAGGCTATCATCATTGATATATGTTGTCTACACATTGTGAATGACACTATCAACATTTATCAAAGACATTGTCCATTGGTTTCAAGCACATGCCATGAACACTATCCTAGCATGTGTAAAGATTATCAACCAATGAGTTGGAGGGATTGTTACCTATCAAAATAAAGGGGCTTATTACTAGTGTTGAAGAATTCTCATCACCATTTTGAAGGATGAATAGAACTTTCATAATCAAGGAAACCACTATTGTTTGGGAGGACTGTAAGAATATGAGTAAGGTTGATTATGAACAAGTATAAAGGATCTGTGAACTACTTTGAATTTTGTGAACAAGATGGTTACAGTAGTCAACATAAGAGGACAATCACCAAGTCTGAAGCCACATACATCTTCACCAAGGGCATTGTCTATAATCTATGAAGCTAGAAGGTCTTGTAGCTATCTTTTGGAGTAGTGGTTAGAATGAGGGAGCTACTATCATTTCCATTTTTTATAAGGTGAATGTTGCATTGGATACATAGTAGAAACCTTGTTTAAGCCTATCTATTAATGAGAATCCTCAATAGCTCTATGCATTCTACTAGTTCATATTTTCTTGTTCAAGAATGAGTTACTCTGAGTGTTGCTAAAATGATAGAGGACCCTGATTCATAAGAGCCTAGAAGGAAGTCAAACTAAAAGTAGGACACCCATATTAATGAAATCTGGTTATATGACCAAGAAAGTAGTGCTTAATGAAGATTTTTACAGTCTTTTGATGAGATGACAAGGTGGTTGAGATATTATAATGATCATTAAGTTCATGTAGGTTTTATGACAAGGTTGTATAATAATGATAGGACCATGGAGGCTCTAGACAACTGTAGATGGAAACCTATGAGTAGAATAAAGAAGGAAGTGCTAAGAGATGTCATCAATAAGGTAGATCAAGTGTTGTTACATGATGAAAGGACAGGGACCCATATGATAGAGATAGGGAATGAAGATGACAAAGGACCAACTAAATGATGGATCAACTAAATAATGGCATGGTTGTGATTAAGATTATTGATTGTGATCATGAAATGAATGCTTTTGATCTTCATGGTCAATGAGAAAAGTAAGTTAAGGTATGACTGTGAAATAAGTAGCTCAATGTTAACCTTATGTTCCCTTGACTATAGACATACTACCCTAATACAGTTGAAGAGGATAGCTACTTAAAGTTATAGTCACCTTCTATTAAGGAAGAGTTAAAAGAAGATAGAGTCAAGTGCTTATTGAAAGGGTAGTGGATAGTCATACCTCCATTAGGTAGTGGACAGTCAAACCTCTTTGAACATGTAAAAATATTGATAGAATCCTATGTCATTGAAAGTAGTTTCATACATGACAATCATAGATAGGAAACAATATAGTAGAAGACAGTTAATACATGAAGAGGTTGGATAAGTATATTAATGGCAGAGGTGAAGAATAGTGTTACTTTTCACATTTACAAGCATTAGAGTGGAAGATCAGTATATAAAGAGCAATATTTATCATGCATATGGCACAGAGCTAACATAAAGGTATAGTGATCTTGAAGATAGTCAATTTCTTCACGAATTTATGAAATGTTGAAAGTCATAGTTTTTTATGACTATTGAAAGAATGGTCAAGAGAGTGAGAGCATGATGAATAAGTTTCAAATTGAAAAAAGTACAATTCTTGTTCAGGGAGGATAATCACATGACAACCATTATGAGAAATCCTTAGCACATGATTCCATGGAATAACATAACATTTTGAAGAGTATGGTGACAAATCCATGGTAAAATGGGAGTCTATACCTATAGTCC
>VDFB02000008.1:285280498-285421590 GCA_007258455.2 Sequoia sempervirens | reverse complement strand
TTATGATATCACTAGCTAGACCATTGTCAAAGAAGGGGAACACTTCTTTTGCAAATACAAGTGGGAAGGTTAATGATTTTGCAAAAAAAGACCCTATCAAATGATTGATGTCAAACTCAAGTTTCACTATGCAACTCTTGAGATCATTTCCACTCTTAGAAAATTGATCCTTACACCTATAGATCTTATCTTTGTGCTTGAATTCATTTTATGCACTTTTTGTTTCCTAGAACCTGTTACAGAATCAATGCCTCCATCAGAATTTTAATTTACCATTTGTTTTTCCAATGCATTTATAGAGAAAAGTATTATTTTCCGCCTTTTGTGAGAAGAGGTAATTTCGATGAGAACTTTATTTGTGGCATGTATAGTCACAAAAGAAAGTAAGACAAACCTTAAGTACAGGGCAGTTCAATATGTAAAAGGGTATTTTCTTTTTATAGTCATTGCATTCAGAAACAAGATCATGGGCTAGGTATGGCATGGATTGAGATGTAAATGTTTTTGTGCAATGATGATGGAAGTAGAAGGATCACATCCTTCAATATGTGAGTCATTAAATATAAGGATTTGTGCATCAAACTAAGAGGAAATAGTAAGAAAAGATTGAGCGTGGACTATGAAACTTAAATGTTAGTATGATCAATATTGAAGAGAGATTGAGACCTATTTAAAGCCACTGTCACAAAGATGTTAAAGAGTCATATCTTCATTCATATACAAACCCCTAGTAGGAAAATTATTGTCATGATGTTAGAGGACAGTTCATCAAGGTGAATATGAGGGAAGGTTTAACAGTGAAACCCTAAGGAGCTATCCAAATAATGAACCTATCAATAAGCAAGTTAGAGCCACTGTGAATTACTTCAAGCTAAGAGGATAGTGACCATCATAGGGTAATGTGAAGCATTTCAAGAATTTTATTTGAAAGGATTGAGATCAAAGTAAGTTTGATTGTGAAACCCATTAAGACTGTCAACTATGAAGACACCACTGTCCATGAAGCTTAAAGGAACTCAAGGGAATTTGAAAAATAAATATAGGGTGCAAACATGTAAAAAGGCTATCATCATTGATATATGTTGTCTACACATTGTGAATGACACTATCAACATTTATCAAAGACATTGTCCATTGGTTTCAAGCACATGCCATGAACACTATCCTAGCATGTGTAAAGATTATCAACCAATGAGTTGGAGGGATTGTTACCTATCAAAATAAAGGGGCTTATTACTAGTGTTGAAGAATTCTCATCACCATTTTGAAGGATGAATAGAACTTTCATAATCAAGGAAACCACTATTGTTTGGGAGGACTGTAAGAATATGAGTAAGGTTGATTATGAACAAGTATAAAGGATCTGTGAACTACTTTGAATTTTGTGAACAAGATGGTTACAGTAGTCAACATAAGAGGACAATCACCAAGTCTGAAGCCACATACATCTTCACCAAGGGCATTGTCTATAATCTATGAAGCTAGAAGGTCTTGTAGCTATCTTTTGGAGTAGTGGTTAGAATGAGGGAGCTACTATCATTTCCATTTTTTATAAGGTGAATGTTGCATTGGATACATAGTAGAAACCTTGTTTAAGCCTATCTATTAATGAGAATCCTCAATAGCTCTATGCATTCTACTAGTTCATATTTTCTTGTTCAAGAATGAGTTACTCTGAGTGTTGCTAAAATGATAGAGGACCCTGATTCATAAGAGCCTAGAAGGAAGTCAAACTAAAAGTAGGACACCCATATTAATGAAATCTGGTTATATGACCAAGAAAGTAGTGCTTAATGAAGATTTTTACAGTCTTTTGATGAGATGACAAGGTGGTTGAGATATTATAATGATCATTAAGTTCATGTAGGTTTTATGACAAGGTTGTATAATAATGATAGGACCATGGAGGCTCTAGACAACTGTAGATGGAAACCTATGAGTAGAATAAAGAAGGAAGTGCTAAGAGATGTCATCAATAAGGTAGATCAAGTGTTGTTACATGATGAAAGGACAGGGACCCATATGATAGAGATAGGGAATGAAGATGACAAAGGACCAACTAAATGATGGATCAACTAAATAATGGCATGGTTGTGATTAAGATTATTGATTGTGATCATGAAATGAATGCTTTTGATCTTCATGGTCAATGAGAAAAGTAAGTTAAGGTATGACTGTGAAATAAGTAGCTCAATGTTAACCTTATGTTCCCTTGACTATAGACATACTACCCTAATACAGTTGAAGAGGATAGCTACTTAAAGTTATAGTCACCTTCTATTAAGGAAGAGTTAAAAGAAGATAGAGTCAAGTGCTTATTGAAAGGGTAGTGGATAGTCATACCTCCATTAGGTAGTGGACAGTCAAACCTCTTTGAACATGTAAAAATATTGATAGAATCCTATGTCATTGAAAGTAGTTTCATACATGACAATCATAGATAGGAAACAATATAGTAGAAGACAGTTAATACATGAAGAGGTTGGATAAGTATATTAATGGCAGAGGTGAAGAATAGTGTTACTTTTCACATTTACAAGCATTAGAGTGGAAGATCAGTATATAAAGAGCAATATTTATCATGCATATGGCACAGAGCTAACATAAAGGTATAGTGATCTTGAAGATAGTCAATTTCTTCACGAATTTATGAAATGTTGAAAGTCATAGTTTTTTATGACTATTGAAAGAATGGTCAAGAGAGTGAGAGCATGATGAATAAGTTTCAAATTGAAAAAAGTACAATTCTTGTTCAGGGAGGATAATCACATGACAACCATTATGAGAAATCCTTAGCACATGATTCCATGGAATAACATAACATTTTGAAGAGTATGGTGACAAATCCATGGTAAAATGGGAGTCTATACCTATAGTCCTTCAAGAAAAAGAGTGGGCAACAGAGGAATATTGACAGTAGTTACACTTCATAGGGAAAATATAAGAAAGATAGTGGTAAAGGCACGTCTATCACAACCACAAATCACATATGGGTGAGCACCTACAACCATTGATGCATAATAGTTCTTCATCAAGCAATATGGCCTCAAGGATCAATGTTATAGTTACAAGTTACCTTATTATAATGATATTTCTCTGGAATGACATTTAATCAAAGTCCAGTTAGGGTACATATTAAGTAGTTAAAAGGGGAAAAGATCAGATTGTAGAAAGGAAGCAATAGTCACTTAAAGTGGACAATAATGACTTTTTGAAAGAGAGCAAGAACTTCATAATAGAGATAGACTTAATGGTAGTATTTTGATGACTATGGATGATAGTAACATGAAATTTTTTGATAGGATCGAGTAAAGAAGTTTTAAATTCCTGACCTAGGTGAAAAATCCCAATCCTAGAACTTCTCCCACACCTTCTAGAGAGTTTTGATAATTTCAAAACTCTAAGCACATGTCCTATAAGTAGGGTGGAGTGGGTTTGGAATCTTGGGAGGAGATTATGGATAGTTGCAAGAGGGATTATGTCAGCTGGAAAGTGGAAAACAATTGAACATATATAGGAGACTGTTTAGGTGACTTGGAGACTAGCTTGAAGGAATGTAGGGGCAATTGCAGATATCTAGGAGTTGATAACATTTGAAAAGGTCAACACCTCCCTTCTTCAATGCCACTTTGGAGTTTGATAGCTTTGATCCTTAGAAAGCATTTTTAGGTGCCCAAAATAGTTTTTGACCTGTTCAAAAATATTACACATGTCATTTATCTATTGTAATAGATTGCTAAGGATTTGCAAGGGCTTGTATGCTAAATAGTATGACCTATTTCATCCTTAGTTCTTTTCACTTTGACAAAGCATTGTAAACTTGACTCAAAGTTTCTTTCTAGTCATATTGATATTGTAACTCAATTTTTTTCAATTTTAGACTAAAATAAAGAATTGTAACTGTAGACATCCAAATTTGACCACTTCCATATAGTCAAAGACGTCTCCTCATTCATCCCTTTACTCATCTACTTCATCCTCTTTGTCGATATTAATTAAATCATCCATTTAATTAATATTTCATGTCCCACCTAAGATTCCTAAAGTATTTAATTTAATAAATAATTTTACCCTCTTTCCTCTCTAAATTAAATAAATATACCATTTTGTTTAATTTAGTCATATAACCTCTTGGAATTTAAATTAATTTTTAATTCCCCCACTTTCTCTCTCATTGTCACATCCTCCAACTCTTGCAAGTTGGCCTCTAATTCCTCTTAACCATCTAAACCTCTTCTAATCATAATTAATTTGTGGTTAGGATGTGCACACCCCTAATCATCATTAGAGTCACATCCTCCATAATCTCCCACTTGTCTCTAATATGTCATTAATTTGTCTAATCAGGTACTTGCACAACCTTAATCACTTAATTAGGTTAACATAATCTCCATGTCATTTATGGAATGTGTCCTAAGTCAACTTTATTAAAGGCTTTCTCCTTTTGGAGAAGGTACCCCTTTCCTCATGTGAATTTTTAATTCACATTTAATCCCCCAATGCATTTCAAAGAATTTTAAATTCTTTCTCTCATCTCGATGAGGATATTTGAGGAATTTTTAATTCCTCACATGTACTCTCACCCACATGGGGACAAGGACCTCCTTTATGAGGAGATCTTGTCCAAATCCCAAGGTACTATGTAGTACCTCCATGTCATGTACTCTCCTTCCACCTCATTTACACATCATCTTTTTCAAGCCACTTCACATGCCACATGTCAAGATGTGAGGACTTGTGAGTTCTCAACTCACCATAGCCCTACATCTTGGCCATGTTGGTTTAATCTCAACTGTCCATTTCTCTAGAGAATCCAAAATTCTCTATAGATACCCCCTCTTTTCTCTCATTTTAGAGGGGAGATCATTGTGCTAGCCAAACTCTTGCAAAATTTTCATTGGTGCCATACTTAGCCAAATTTCTCATTTCCTTGCATTCACCATAGCATTTGCTTCCATTGTTGTCCAACTTCAACCATCTTGCATCCTCATTATCCACAATCAAAGGAGCATACAACATCAAAGATCAAAAGGCCAACCAAAGGACAGCTCAACAAGTTAAAATGTTCCATTTTGTTGTGTTAAGCTAATCATTTGCCCAATCTTGAGGTGTAGGGTGTTAATCTCTGTTGTTTGCATTCTTTTGTTTGCTGCTCATTTTGTAACGCATATTTTCACTGACCACATTTCTGGCATGCTCGGTGGGACCCACAAATGGTTCTGTATCTTTCACATTTGTTGTTTTTTTCACTTTTTATAGGTGCAGGTTGCAAAGGGGCAGACCCGACCTGCAGAAGGGCGGACTCGACCTCGAGGGGTGGACCTGACCTCCAGGGGTAGACCCGGCCTTTCCCAAGGGCGGACCTGCCCTCCACAAACTCTAGAAACTATTTTTTTGCAAATTTTTCACAGAGGGGCGGACCTGACCTTGACAATTTTTTTCAAAAGGTGAAATTTCAGTTTTCAGCACTTTTTTTAATTGTTTTAAGTGTTTTTGACCTCCTAACATGTCTTGTTTGAGTCTGTGCAAGCATCTAATCGACATTTGGCAAGGAACAAGGACAAGATTCACTAACAACTTTCCTTGCAGGGTTAGTTATTTATCAACTGTTGCTTGTCGTTTTGCATAACTTAGGCACATAGTTTAACTAGGGGTGTAAATTAATCTTGTTTTTCATGCTTGTTGGTAAGCTATTTGACGTATCCAATCCCCTTGTGCCATTTGGTGATCCTGGGTGATGAGAAATCGTAGCTTACCAAGTTTTTGGCGTCTCCCTTTTTTTCTTTTATTAGGGGACTTACTTGGTGATTTCATCACCCTAAGGGACAATCCCAACCATGCACACCGGTGGGGTATATAAAGGGGGGAGAGCAAAAGTTATACCTCAATCCAACCACGTTGTAATTGGCGAAGCGTCGGGAGGACGTGAAGAGTTGGTCTGAGCCTCTAGTATCTCACTAAGGTTCTCGACTCACTCTTGTAATGGGTTGGTGTTCACGGTTTGGGCCTCACGTACCAGGTGTATATCGAGGACTCCTTAGAAACCATGTTCATCCTAGAATAGAGGAATTTTTTAGCCATACCCATTCTACTAGTCTTAGGATCGTGTTAACTGAATTGTCTTCTTTGTGTGAAACCAGTAATTTCCTGTTTGGTTGACTCAATCATATTCTTTTGATTGATGCTTATTGTGTTTTGGGTCCTTTGCCTTATTCATCTCTTCAAAACTCAAGTTTAAACCTATCTAGGGGTGGACCTGCCCTCCAGGGGCGGACTTGGCCCATCCAAGGGCGGACTTGACCTTTGAACCAGCCCTTTTAAGCCTATTTTAGCCAATTTTGACCAAATTTTGCCTAACAGGTGGACTTGCCCTCTCCGACAGGTGGACCTACCCTCTAGGGGCAGACCTGACCTTTGAACCAGCCCTTGTAAGCCTATTATAGCCAATTTTGACCAAATTTTGTCTGACAGGCAGACCTGCCCTACCAACAGGCAGACCTGCCCTCCACAGGCGGACCTGACCCATCCACGGGTGGACTTGACCTTTGAATCATCCCTTTTAAGCCTATTTTGACCAATTTTGACCAACTTTTGTCTGAAAGGTGAACCTTCCTTACCAACAGGCAGACCTGCCCTCCCAACAGGTGGACCTTCCCTCCAAGATTGGACCTAACCCATCCAGGGGTGGACTTGACCTTTGAATCAGTCCTTTTAAGCTTGTTTTGACCAATTTTGACCAAATTTATCTGACAGGCGGACCTGCCCTCCCGACAGGTGGACCTTCCCTACAGGGGTGGACCTGACCCATCCCAAGGGTGGACTTGACCTTTAGAAAACTTTTTTGGTCCTTTGTCTAGCCGTTCTAGGAGTCGTTCCTTCATTTGGGATTATCGTTTTCATGTTCTGAGTAATCATTCCCCTATTCCGAGCCTTCATTTACTCATTCTGAAAGTCAACCTTCACCATTGAGCATCCATTCACCCATTCAGAATCCTCATTTATCCATTTCAAACCCATGTTCACTCAGCTGTTCTCCCCATTCTATGTATCGTTTCCCCGTTTCGGATCACCGCTATTTCATTAAACTTCATTAAAGCAGTTATCCATTTTGACCTAGGTGTTCATCTCTAATCGTCATCTATAAAAAACTAATTTAGGATTGTCATCCATCCTAAGTCGATCATCCTTGTCGGCCCAATCAATCCACTTCTATCTCAAGTTGGATTCGGTGTCGTTGTCATATATCCATCCTTTAGTCGATTAATCAACACCTAGCACTACCAAGGATCACTCTTGAACTCAGTTTTGGATTTCGGTCATCATCATTCATCCTACCATCCAATCTTATCAATCAGTCATCAATCCAATCCATTCCTTATACCATCAATTCCCAGTCAATCTATTCAGTCCAATCCAATTTGATCTCATCAAAAAAATCCGCTTTGGTCGAGTCAATCATCCAAACCAATCGTATTAAGCCACATCCTTGTTGGCTAATCCATTGTTGAATTAGGCCAATCCTTTCATCATCAAGATCATCCTAAAATATTAGTTCATTCTATCGTCTTGCATGCCCGTTCAGACTCGGTCACAGACAAGGAAAATGGCCAAGCAACAAGCCCAAAATTCTCAACTGAATATCCCTCAAGATCCCAACAACGCGGCTAATGTCTCACAAGATCCCAATAACGGTACGAATATCCCTCGAGATCCTCAGAATGGTACATCATCACAGTCCAATATCGATGCTCAAAACACATCACCACCCGAAGATGAGAACATGGCCAATTAACCCAAACTTACACTCGAGGAATACTTTAGTAACCCTTAGTAACCCTACCAATGCGCAAATGACAGATCACCTTCTCGAAAAACATGGGGAAGAAATATTGGCCCACCTAATTGGAAAAAGGTGTCAAACCTCCATCAGGTGTCAACCTATCCAAGTATGGCAGTTCCACATCTCACATACCCCAGGGTTCACAAAATGCACCAGGTAGTTTGTACATCCCCAATGTTCCTCCAGTCGAGGGTTGGCATCAACCTGAATTCGGCAACGCCGTTCTGTATCATGTTAACAATCCCCCACACACCCCGATCTCAGTTGTGGGGGCTCCTCAAGTAACTGATCCTAACAATCCTTTTGCCTACGGCATGCCACAAAATGTTCGACAACCTTCGCCATTAATGCTGACAACACCACCCCTTTCAAATCAACCTCCTGTCAACATTGGGGGAAACCCTTTTACCGCATTGCCTCCGCCTCCTGGGGCCACAAACCTACCATCGCCTTCGTACACATCTCAACAACCTCCCCAATCTAACATACCACCTCCATTACCGCCACAAGGTACGTCCCAACCGAATGTTCCCTTTGGTACCCAACAACCTCCTTTGCAGAACGCCTCTACATTATCTCAACCACCTCGTCAAAAACAACCCCCTCATAACTCCTCGATCTCTTCACAAAAACCACCACACCAATCACAAAGCAATCTGTCCCGACCTCCCTCTCAGACCATATCCCCATTCCTCACATCCATCCTACGTCCACAAATTCAATCACAATACAACATCCCATCTCGGCCCACGCAACACCTGATGTTGCATTAGCAACCTCCCCAACATTATTATTATCATAACCAATAGTAGTCCCAACAACAACCACCTTATGTGGCCGCCCAATAGTCACAACAGTACCTTCAATACCAGCAGGCCAATCTGCAACATCACATTCAAGCTCCTCAACATTCTACCGCACATTTTTATCAAACAAACCCGTACTATACCTCGCAACAACAACCCCAGTACCAACAAAATCCCTCAGCATACCAGCAAGGGATGTCATCATCTCACTATCAAAATGCATACCTCAACCTTCAGACACTCTCTCAGAAGGATCCTTCATTGTCCTACCACCCATACCCATCCAACCCATCTTTGGCTCTCATGCCACCAGTCAACTCAAATCTGTTAGAAATCAAAGCCACTCTAAAAGATCTTCAAGCTGGGACTGGCAAACAATCATTCAAATTCAAAGACATATGTCCATATCCATTTGATCCCTCCATCTCATTGATTCCCTTCCCTAAAAATTTTGAAATACCAAAATTTGATAGATACAAAGGGAACAAAGATCCTAAGGCCCACTTGCAAGAGTTTTACTCCCAGTGTCAGGAAGTTATGAACAATGATAACTATCTCTTGCGCCTTTTTCCACGGAGCCTGACAGGAAATTCCCTAGAATGGTTCATGAGTCTAGAACAAGGGTCCATAAAATCCTTTGCAGATATTTCAGAAAAATTTGTTTCTTACTTCTTCAATCTAGAGAAAGACATGGATACCTTGGATCTCCTCAAAGAGAAGCAACGTGAAGGTGAAACCTTTTCTAGCTACCTTCAAAGGTGGTGTGCGTTAGCAAGCCGAATGGAAACCCCTCTCAAAGAAAAAGACATGATCACACTCTTTTTGGAGAACTCTCATCCTGACATGGCTCATAATTTTAGGTTACACTGTGTCACCACTTTCGCTGAGATAGTTGAGAAGGGACCCATCCTCGAACATGCCCTTATTGCCAAAGGGCACATCAAGATACACAACCATGACAAAGAAAGGCCATCTGGTGATAAGCCACGCTTTTGGAACAAGAACAAAAACACAGTGAATGATGGCATCATTGACACTAAACATGTCCAGGTGGCTAATACATCCCAGAGACAACAACCATCTATGCCTAATGCCATATCCATGCCACAGGGGGCATCTCATCCTCCTCAGCAATCAAATCAGAATGGTCAAGGGAATGGAAAACGCCTGTATACTCAATTAGGAGAACCCTTGAGTGTCATCTTCAATAAGTTGTTACCCGTCAACTATCTGATCACGTACCCTGTCACCAAACCACTTGATGAATCCAAGCCCAAACCTGCCTGGTTTAGGGAGAATGAATATTGTGAATTCCATAAAATTAAAGGGCACACTCTGAATAAGTGTCAAGGTCTCAAAAACTATGTCCAATATCTTATCGATCGAAGAGATATCAAGGTTGACACCAGTCAAGATTCATCATCTAATGCTCAATTGCAGATATACCAAAACACCTTCCCTAACCATAATCAAGGTGCAAGCACCTCCAACAACAAAAATCCCCAAGACAATAGCACAAATAACATAAGCTATAAAATGTACCCCTCAATTATGATGGCATTGTCCATTACACTGAACAGGTAGAACCTCGTGTGTCTATGATACATGTTAAGGCTAAAGATCCCCAATGTGTTGTTGCTACCCAACAGTCCCGCATTACTATCATTGTGGCCTCCACATCCACCCAATCAAATCATGTAAACTCTCAATACAACATTCTTGATCACTTAGGAAAGACCCCTGCTCAAATCTCAATCTTGGATTTGCTTAAGTCTTCTCCCGTACATCAAGAAATTATCAATAGAGCTTTACAGGAAACTCATGTACCTAATGACATTGATCCCACACGGTTCCAAGCTTTAGTAGGACACCTGGGTTTATCTTATCAGCTACACTTCAGCCAGAATGGCATGCCAAATATTGATGCCAATCACAATCGTCCCTTGCATATCGAAGTCCTAGTTGCCCGTCATAAAACAAAAAGGGTCCTGGTAGATAATGGCTCTGCCCTCAATCTATGCACTCTGAAATTCATAAAATAGGTGGGGTATACTCAAGCGGATTTGAGTAATCAAAACATCACGATCAAGGCTTATGATAATGTAGAAGGAATTCTAAAGGAATTATCAGTCTTCCCATCCAGGTTGGACTTGTAGTTCAGTATACTACCTATCATGTCCTTGATCTGGACTTACCATATAATCTCCTCCTCAGCCGCCCATGGATCCACGCTATGCAAGTCGTTCCCTCCACATACCATCAATGCCTAAAATTTTTGGTTAATGGACAAGAGATCACCATTTATGCCGACCCTCAACCATTTGAATACTGTCGCACTTTGGAAGCATCATTTCTCCATTTACATTATTGTCCTGGGGTCAAAATGGGAACATCTTAGTCATCATCCTCCAATCCATCATCCACCACAATGATCACTCCACCTTTCACCACCAATCGTACAGTCACCAAAGTCCAGATCATTGATAAAGGGTGTGGTGAATATGAAATGAATACCCGCTCTAAATGTGGCAACCATGCCACCATCACCACACAAGTATGGCCAACCTTCACAAGCTACTCCAAAGGAAGACAAGACTATCACCTTCAGTGCAAAAAACATTCCAACCACTACTTTTTGGTCTCCTAGTATAAAGATTGATGCACCAGAAGAGGATATCAATCAATGGGTATACCGTGAAGAACCACAACCAAATCCTCCTCTAAAGGAATACTTTCAGGAAGCGTACCCTTGGTCAGATAAGTTTGCAGAAAAGCATAACTATCAAGTTGGGGGCCTGGTAAGGAAGAGCAGGGACGGTTGCAACCTATTGGTGTATCAAATCTGCCAAGGAATATAGGCCTCGGATATGACAAAAAGTAGAAAGGCCCTACAATGTCATTTAATACTTCCAATAGTGTTACTGTGGACAATGGTCCCTTGGAAGACATACCCGAGGAAGAATCCATCATATGTGTGTACGATGATGTTGATCACACGGACCTCTCATCCATGTTTGATTGCTTATCTGTCTTTACCATCAGCCTTTCTCTTCGCCATCCTGAACTCATTGATTGGGACCTACATGGTAGCACACCTATCAATGTCTCCCTCGATACATATGTAAACCTCATGGGATTGGGGGAAGATGAATGCTCCAATCGCAAAAATAAAAACAAGGAAAGTGGAAAGCGTTCATTTAGTGAAAACCTCCTCGAGGCACTTCTTGACTCAGAAAAAATAAAAATAAAGGATGAATCCAATAGTGAAAACCTCGAAGAGGCACTGGAGGATAGAGACATTCATCTTCCCCTTGTGGGAACTCAGTTATCAACACAATCATCCATCCTAATCGAAGAGACTCAAGAAGTTAATCTGGGTATTGCAGAAAACCCTAAGATCACCTATGTGGCCAAATATTTATCAGAGCAAGAGTATTCAGTCATTCTTCGGCTACTCCATGATGGTATCATTAACTTTGTCTGGTCCTACTCAGACATGCCATGCTTAGATCTTGCTTTGGTAGTTCATCATCTGGATGTTCGCCCAGATGCCAAGCCTGTCAAACAGAAGCTCTGAAAAATGCATCCACAAGTAGCATTATTAGTCAAGAAGGATTTGGAGAAATTACTGGATGTCGGTTTTATCAGGCCAATTGACTAGTCTAATTGGATCTCCAACATAGTACCTATTGCCAAACCAAATGGAGACATTCATATTTGTACAGACTTTCGGGACCTTAACAAAGCCTGTCCAAAAGATGACTTCCCGCTGCCTAATATTGACATGTTGGTTGACCTGATTGCAGGACATGAGATGTTATCCATTATGGATGGTTTCTCTGGTTACAATCAGATCCAAATTGCACCTGAAGACCAACACAAGACCATTTTTACGACACCTTGGGGTACTTTTTATTACAATGTTATGCCCTTTGGTCTCAAGAATGCAGGGGCAACATATCAGAGGGAAATGACTGTCATTTTGCATGACCTCATCCATATTATCATGGAGGATTATGTCGATGACTTGCTAGGAAAATCCAAAACCCACGCAGAGCATCCTGTCATCCTGAAAAATATCTTTGAGCATTTAGAGAATTACATGTTACGACTAAACCCAAAAAAGTGTCTTTGGTGTTACGTCAGGAAAATTGTTGGGTTTCATAGTCTCCCGAAGGGGTATTGAGGTTGATCCCACCAAGGTGAGAGCTATTCTGGATATGCCACCCCCACACAATCTAAAATAATTAAGAAGTCTCCAAGGGAAGCTACAATCCATTCGTCGGTTCATAACCTAGCTTGCAAATAAATGTCAGCCATTCACCCATCTTCTAAAAAAGGACTCCACCTTCAAATGGAACCAACAGTGTTAGACAAGTTTTGACAAGATCAAGGAATACTTGGCTCATCCACCAATCTTGATGCCCCCCATTCCAGGGAAATCCCTCTTGCTTTATATCTCTGCCACTTTAGTCACACTGGGGGCATTATTTGCGCAACATGATGAATCATCAAAAGAAAGAGCAATCTACTACATCAGTCGAACACTGGTCAGCTATGAATTAAACTATTCACCCATGGAGAAAGCCTATCTTGTAGTGGTCTTCAATACACAAAAACTCAAACATTACATGCTCAACCATCTAGTCAAATTAATAGCAAAAATTGATCCACTCAAGTATTTGTTATCCAAAACCACTCTAACTTGTCGCATGGCTAAGTGGGTCATGCTCCTAAGTGAATTTTACATAGAGTACATCGATTGCAAATCCATAAAGGGACAAGTTATAGCTAATCAGTTGGTCGAGGCACCCCTAGTGGATGCTTGCCCTCTAGTCATAGAATTTCTAGATGAAGTTTTCATAGTTTTAGTAGCACCTACTTGGACATTGTATTTTGATGGTTCATATACTCATAATGGATCAGGCATAGAAATTCTATTGGTTACCCCTCAAGGTGATTACATTCCAAAATCGTTCAGGATAGCATTTCCATGCACCAATAATATGGCCAAGTACGAGGCCCTCCTCACAGGCCTCTGAATTGCAAAGCAATGGCACATAACTCACTTGAGGGTCTTTGGTGATTCATTGTTGGTCATTAAGCAGGTTAATGATGAATTCCTAACCAAAGATGATAAGTTGTTACCCTATAAATGCATGGTGGATGATTTCAAGAAATATTTCACCTTCATACAATTTGACCAGATTCCCAGAGTATAGAACAAAGCAGCTGATGCATTGGCTACTATTGGCTCCCTGATTGACATGCCTAAAGATCAAATAGAATGTGAGTTCCTTATAGAATAACTTTTAATCCCAACATATGATATCCCTGAGACTGACATGGTGTGAGACATTGTGGGTCCCACTTCCCCATGGTACCAAGATATATTTGCTTATCTGCATGATAATATTCTACCCCCAGCCCTCACACAAAACCAACGAAAATCCTTTATTCAACGTTCATCCCGATACATTATCATTGGTGATACACTTTATCATCGCAAGTATGATGGAATCCTCCTTAGATGTCTGAGTGAGATCGAAGCCCATACTGCACTAACGAAGGTACATAGTGGTGTTTGTGGGGCCCATTCAAATGGTATGGCTTTGGCCAAAAGGATTCTCCTAGCTAGATATTATTGGCCTACATTAGAGCATGATGCTTGTGAATTCGTGAAGAGATGTCTTCCCTACCAGCAACACGCCGATTTGATTCATGCTCCAACACAGGACCTTCAGCCCCTCCTAGCACCGTGGCCCTTCTCTCAATGGGGTTTTGACTTGATTGGCAAGATTTACTCACCATCTTCTGACGACCATACATTCATAATCACTGCCACCGAATACTTCACCAAATGGGTGGAAGCAATGCCACTCTCACAAATCATCGGTACCCATATTTCAAAATTCATCCTTTACCATATTCTTTGCAGATATGTATATTTCCATCCACCATCTTGTCTGATAATGGAAATCCTTTTAAAAACCAAGCCATGAAAGATCTTTGTAACACCTTTCATATCCAACATCGTTGGTCAATGCCTTATTACCCCCAGGGTAATGGTCAATGCCTTATTGGCATCTCCATATTCATCCCACCCTCTGGGAATATCGTATCTCCATCCACACCCCTACAAGTGCCACCCCCTATTCTTTAGTGTATGGTGTCTAAGCCATCTTGCCAATCGAAGTTGAGATCCCATCACTGAGAATTTCTCTAAAGAACCTTATCAGTGAGGAGGATGCTTGTGTTGCACGACTTGCATAGCTGGAGTTACTTGATGAAAGATGAATCAAATCCTACGATCATCTGCAAGCATATCAAAACCACCTCAAACATAACTAAAACAAGAAGGTTCATCCTCGACAGTTCTAGGTTGGTGATCTTGTCCTTAAAGAGAACCAGTGCACACAGCAGGACTGAGATAAAAAAGGAAAATTTGACGCAAACTGGTTGGGTCCTTATATCATAGCCGATAAATATGGATCTAGGGCATAAAAACTCACTACCCTTGAAGGAGATCCCCTTGAAGAACCTATCAATATCATGCATCTAAAGAGGTTCTACAGCTAAATCCGCTTGGTAACCCTACCTGCAAAAATCGAAAAATCCAAAAAAAACTGAATATACAAAAAAAAATAGTAAAGAGAAATAAATTCGTCCTATGGTGAAAACCACTTTTGGTGGCACCTTGGATAAGTATGGGCAATGAAAACCTGGTAACAAGTGTCATCCATAGAGGGTTTAATCATTATCTACCTTGCATCCTAGTTACTTTATGACTTCACCTATTCTATCTTTACATCCCCTCCCATCCTATCCTTGGCTGCTTGGTCTATTTTGATTGAGCATTGGGCGATCAACCTTGGATAACCCTCATCTTGAGCTTTTTGTTGTCCCACTTTGAGCTTGTGTCGTTCGTCTGATCATCGGTCAGTTTATGTCATCACGTAGGATCACCCATCGTGTCGGTCTCCATCTAGATTTCATCTTGTCCTGTCAGTCTTCTCATCCTTGGTCGAACTACGTTGCCCCTGCGCTTTCACATAGGCAAGGCTGATCATTTGATCTACCCCTAGGGAATTTTGACCATCCTGTGATGGTCATCCATCATCGGTCTCCATTCATCCTCTTTCCGCTTTATCCATGGTCTTTTCTTGAACTACGAGGGCTCTGCGCTTTCACGTAGGCAAAGCTAATCTTTGATCAGCCTTCGAGCCCCTAGGTCTATAGGGTGTGTCGATCCTTTGTCTAGTCTTTGCGGCGTATTGTCAAGAGTACCCTTACCTAGCTGATTCTTCACAAACAAGATCCTTTAGTAATGAAGAGTCTGATTAACGAAAAAATATCTTGTGTCAACTGGGTCATTTTAGTTTAGTATCCATCATCGGTCTCAACAGGATGCATCCTTCCTAACATACCACATCAACCCATCCATCTTCGTGATCCTATGGCAAAGGACATTTTTCTTTGATTATGATTTTTTTTCATGCTTTTGACTCTTGTTTATTGTTTGAGTGCCCTATCCTCACTTATCAAAACTGTCATGATCCATCATATTATGGTGTGTTTTGATGAGTTAACGAAGGGGCACCTCTTGATCGTTTCTTTTGTTGCTATTTGTTGGGTCATTCCCACGTAGTACCCACTAGGACCCCTGGAGTCTTGTGTTACATTGGGAACATCCCTTTTTTCTTGTGGTTATTCCAATACTTGGCCCGACCAAGGTCCTCATGACTTTGGGGTGTTGGGATAACCTTGTTTGCTATGTTTGTTTCATGCATTGGATGCCAACTCGCCTTGGTCTTATATATCAAGGTATTCGGTATCTTATGCTATAGCAAAAATCAATGCTCCAAAGATGGAAAATTGTGTTCCTAACTGCATTCCATTTCATTACATACACCTTTCATTCAGCCTTGTTCATAACCCATGACTTGTGATTTAGGTTGTGCAAAACTTTGACTCTTTTCCCTCTTGGTTTTCCTCTCAAGGTACAAATGATTTTTGATAGGTGAAGTATCGCACCCACAATACACCTATCACCTATCTGCATTCCCATGCAAGTCCTTACTGACAATTAGATCTGCATTATACTAATTCATCTTTCATTCATATTCCATGTTACATTGTAGATACAACATATTTCATAGTTCATATATTGATTAGATTAAGTACTGTAATTTCATTCAACCCATACATGTCCATATTAACATTCACATAATACATGCATTACCACCTACAAAAACATATTGTTAGATACATCTTAATTACATTTCATATCAAATGTTCATATCATGTTGCATTATGAACATTAATACAGGCATAATCACCCATCCACATAAACATAAAAAAATCCTATACATGTGCATACATGCATAATCATCCATCCACATAAACATAAAGTATCACATACATGTACATACATAAACTAAATCATCTATCACATAAAACATAACGCATAATGTCAATAAGGGCTATCGCATATCATAATCAAAATAATACAATGTGCATCTCGTCATAATGTATCAAGCATAATCCACTACATATCCATCATATATCATCAAATAAGGTACAAAATCCAGAGGTGCAGATCACCTCTGATCTCTACCGATATGTACTAAACCTCCATCCTGTACCTGTCAAAAAATCGGTATCCTGTCATCTGCTCTCTGACTGCTCTATTGTGAGCTACCCACGTCTGATCTCTGAGGAGAGTCAGGCACTGGCCCTCTGTGCATGGGAGTCCCTTGATAATCATGGGTAGGAGTCCCCTGGTAACCACCGTAAGGAGATGGTATCTGTCGATAGTCACTATATCCTCTAGTACGTGTCCCTAATGATTGGGACGATACTGGCATCTGAGGTACTTGTCTGATGTAGCGCGCTGTGCACTGCACCAAATCAGGAACTGCCTGCTCCTAGGCACACCTCCAATAACTCGCCTCCTGCATATAATCATCCTGTTGCACAACCTGATACCTAGCGGCATTTCGCTCATGCCTATATTTGTCTTGATCCCCACTAATGGCCCTCTGCTCCTTCCCCCATGCCTCCTATGCTAATAGTAGCTGCTATACCTGCTTTGTGGCCCTGTCTCTCTCAACCTCTGTAGCCTATAACTATGCATGTAACCCCTCTACCTTTGCCCCTGGCTCACCCCCCTCAACCTGCACTGCCTGTAGTTGAACTTGTGTTGTGTCCCATTCACTCTGCAGCATCTACATCCGTACCTCTGCGGCATCTCTCTCCCTATGTGCGGCCTGTGCCCAAGCCTCCGCTGTATCCCTATCCATCTAAAGTGCCTGAAGTCTCAACTCGGCTGCATCTTGCTCTCTCTACAGAGCTGATACCTGTGACACCGCCGCATCTCTCTCTCTCTTAAGAGACCACCTGTGCCTCTGCCACTTGCCTCTCGCTCTGTAACACCTGAGAATGTGCCTACACCACATCCCTCTCTTCCTCTATGGCCTCTACCTATGTTTGTGCCACATCTCTCTCTGTTTGCAGCACGCGTATTTGCACCCGCATCTCCTCCTCTCTACTGCATCAATCCTATATCTCCCACCATCTTCTCTAAATAGTACACTTTTTCCCTGAGCTCATCCTACTCCCGGTGTAGATCTGCTCTCTCCCCCCATAATCACTCTAGCTATCTCCACAAGCCCTCTACATCTCCTGCAGTCCCTGCCCCAATCTCTATTGGCTCCTGCCCTGTCCCTGCTCCAGCAGTCTGTCGTATCATCTCCTCAGCCACCAAACGATCTCTCTCCCATCTCACTACATCCCCCTCCTCATACTCCCTAGCCACCTCTGCTCTCAACCTCTCTACCTCTGCCTATAGGTCAACCACCTCATCTTGAGCCTCATCCCTCTCTCTCAACAATCTCCTCTCCACATCTATCACCAATGTGGCCAGGTCTGAGTAGTCCCTCTCACTCTGGGAAAATCTTGTTTGTAGCTCACTCATCTCTGCCTCTAATATGATCCACTTCACCTCTGTCTGTCGTAATCACTGCTCACTAAGTCGCAGTCTCTCCAAGGTCCCTCTCAATACCACTGTTGGATCCTCTCCTCTAGGTGGTGTTGTCGATAGTGGTGAGATGTCATGCACCTCAGCATCAATGTCCATCTCTTGTAGCTCATACCCCTCACTCTCTGTCGACGCCTCCATCTCATCCACATCAATCACCACGGGGGCTCCCCGTGCCTGCCCTCCACTAGCCTTGGCCTCCCCCTGTCTCTACCGCTGCTTCCCTCCTATGGCCACATCTGCCTCCTATCCCTCCTACTCTCCACTGGCCTCGGCCTCCTCCTGTCTATCCTGCTGCCGACCTCTCGTGGATGCACGCGCCTCTTGTCTCCTCTCACTCTGGGCCTCTGGTCCCCTCTCCTGCTGCGCCGCAACCCTAGCCTCATCCTCTCCCTCCTCTGCTTTATCTCCTCCTCAATCTCTACGTCGTCGTCTCCTCCTCTTGCCTACCCTCACTAGCTCCTCGGATGCTCCAACCACCTCCTGTCCTTCTCTCCGCTATCCTCGTGGACCCTGTCCCTCTCTCTCTGCCATCAATCGTCTCTCATCCTCTGACCCGAACCCTAATGCCCCCTCAATCGGCACCACTGGTGTAATCCGTGGAGGTGGATGTCGCCTAAACCACTGAGCATACCGATCTGTCGTCCTTGCATCTCTTGGCCCTTCCCTCCTACCTAGGTATGGCACAAACTACAGTGCCTCCAACTCCTCCCACACTATATCCAGATCCAACTCATCCCCCCACGGCTGCTCTCATGTCACTCATCAAAATGACACTCGCCCCACGGGAATATCCTGCCTCACTCCAAACTGCCTCATCACCCAATCTGACATGTGCATCTCCACTACACGTGGACCTCTCCCAATAATATAGCATCATGTGAAGAAGTAACCCATGTGTGTCTCCTCATCGTCCCTTCAGTCCCTGAATTGTTGCCACATATACGGACGCCATAGTATCATCTCAGCCTGCGCATCATCAAATCGTCTCCTCCACACATCCACATCTCTAACATCCCGATATCGCAGTATCGCTCCCGCCTCTATCCCTCATCCCCAAGCCACTGTTGCTTTGTCATCCTGCTCCCCTTCTCTCAACACAACCAACCTAGTCACCCTGATATGCTCCCAAGCCCACACCTTTAGCAATGTGACATGTGTCACACTCAGCACCTCCCAATAGCATATCACGTGCATATCCCTATACAGCTAAGCCAACACACAGGTCCCCCACACAAACTGACCCTCTCGGCCCTCGATGATGTGATGGATCACCTCGATGAACCTGAGATGCAGGAATCGACCACTCTAGTTTGGCAGCAATATCCTGCTAATCAACCCCACTAGGTACAACGACAATGTCGGTACCCTGCAGGATAGGCATTTGTCCACGTCCAGCTATTGCTACTGAATCAGTAGCTCGTCATCACCAAACACAACCTGCACGGACTCGTCTAGTGCCTCGCCCTCTACCTAACACTCGCTAATCGAGAGCCCTGCTATGGGGAGCCTCAAAATCCACCATACGTCATCTAGAGTCACCGTCATCTCCCCAATCGGTAGGTGAAACGTCAATGTCGTCGAATCCCAGTGCTCTATCAATGTTGTCAGCATGACCCTGTGGGCCTTAATCGTCGAATAAGATAACATGTGGAACAGTCATGCCTCTGCTAACGTCTGATGATCCGCATTCATCATCGCCACTATCCATCTACTCAGTACCTCGGACCGTCTCTCCCACGTGCGTAAACTCTCAAAATCCTGCATCCATAACATGACCACTATGTCATTTTCTCCTTTCTTCTTGTGTCATTTTTTTCTTTTTTTCCCCTGTCTCGGGATTCCTTTGCCTATCATTTTTCTTTCCTCTCTTTTTTCCCTCTCTTTTTCATCTTTCCCCTTTGTCGGCCCTACCAGATCCCGACTCAGCCCATGGCCTCGCCCAAGACCTTGGGCGAACCTGCCCTGTGTGAGGGCGAACCCACCCCGGCCCAGGCAGGCATACTCACCCCAGCCCAGGCAGACTCGCCCGACCTCAGGTGGACCCGCCCTAGCCCGGGCAGACCCGCCCAAGCCCCCGGGCAAGCTCCCACCCGAGCTCTCGGGTAGGCTCCTGCCCGAGCCCCCGGGCAAGCTCCCGCCCAAGCTCCCGGGAGGACCCACGCCCCAGGGCCTGGCAGACCCGCCCCAAACGTGGGCGGACCCGCCCCATCCATTGGCAGACCCGCCCCGAGCATGGGCAAACCTGCCCGAGTATGGATGGATCCGCTCCTCCGAGGGACCCAGCAAACAAAAAATCCCCCCCCCCTCTTTTCTTTTTCCACCTGCTACTTGTCCCTCTTTTGGGGCGTACCCAGCTAAATTTTTCTCCCTGACTGAACCCAAAATCCCAATTTTTCCCTTCTACCCATTTTTCATTCCTCCCCCCAACAAAACCCATATTTTCAAATTTTTGAAAAACTTAAACAAAATGACAAAAATCACAAAGTTAGGTGTGCGGCTAACCTAGCGTGGCATGACACACTCGCTAAAGAACCGTTGTCTCTCGTCCCCCTAGTGGATAATGTCACTGTCGTACTCCAGCATCGTGCACTTTCACTCTCTCCCTCTTTTTCTACCTCTCCTCTTCACTTGATAGCTATCCAAATGAGGAGAGGTAATTCTTAGAATTCCCTTTTATAAGCTTTTTCCCTCCTTTTTACCTTTTTTAAATAAAGGGAATTTTTTTCCCTTTATTTAACCTTTTTTCCCCCCAACTAATCTATTCACCCTCTAACTTCTCGGGGCCGCCATTTCCACACTGTATACCCGTTTTCCTCCGTTCAAAAGCCAATTCTCTCGATTTCTCGTGTTTTTTCTAACGACATATACCACTTCATAATTTTGAGAAGTTGTCTAGGACCCCCTTTTCCTTCCCCGTCCACCTTCTCGAAGGGGCATACCCTACCATTCTCTCTCAATCTTCCATCATAAGCCTTCTCTCCTGAGACTGGGGCATCCCATTTAATTTCCCTTCGTTCGGGCAGCTCATGCAAACTCTCCCATGCTGGGGCATCTCTTTTCATGGTCGCTTCCTCTATAGAGTCATCTGCATTTTATTTTCTTCAAAACCCTATTATCCTAATAGTGTTTCGAAGAGGGGAGAAATGTAGACATCCAAATTTGACCACTTCCATATGGTTAAAGACGTCTCCTCATTCATCCCTTTACTCATCTACTTCATCCTCTTTGCCGAGATTAATTAAATCATCCATTTAATTAATATTTCATGTCCCACCTAAGATTCCTAAAGTATTTAATTTAATAAATATTTTTACCCTATTTCCTCTCTAAATTAAATAAATATACATTTTTGTTTAATTTAGTCATATAACCTCTTGGAATTTAAATTAATTTTTAATTCCCCCACTTTCTCTCATTATCACATCCTCCAACTCTTGCAAGTTGGCCTCTAATTCCTCTTAACCATCTAATCCTCTTCTAATCATAATTAATTTGTGGTTAGTATGTGCACACCCCTAATCATCATTAGGGTCACATCCTCCATAATCTCCCACTTGCCTCTAATATGTCATCAATTTGTCTAATCAGGTACTTGCACAACCTTAATCACTTAATTAAATCAACCTAATCTTCATGTCATTTATGGAATGTGTCCTAAGTCAACTTTATTAAAGGCTGCCCCTTTCCCCGTGTGAATTTTTAATTCACATTTAATCCCCCAATGCATTTCAAAGAATTTTAAATTCTTTCTCTCATCCACATGAGGATATTTGAGGAATTTTTAATTCCTCACATGTACTCTCACCCACATGGGGACAAGGACCTCCTTTATGAGGAGATCTTGTCCAAATCCCAAGGTACTATGTAGTACCTCCATGTCATGTACTCTCCTTCCACCTCATTTACACATCATATTTTTCAAGCCACTTCACATGCCACATGTCAAGATGTGAGGGTTTGTGAGTTCTCAACTCACCATAGCCCTACATCTTGGCCATATTGGCTTAATCTCAACTGTCCATTTCTCTAGATAATCCAAAATTCTCTATAAATAACCCCCTCTTTTCTCTCATTTTAGAGGGGAGATCATTATGCTAGCCAAACTCTTACAAAATTTTCATTGGTGCCATACTTAGCTAGATTTCTCATTTCTTTGCACTCACCATAGCATTTGCTTCCATTGTTGTCCAACTTCAACCATCTTGCATCCTCATTATCCGCCATCAAAGGAGTATACAACATCAAAGATCGAAGGATCAACCAAATGATAGCTCAACAAGGTAAAATGTTCCATTTTGTTTTGTTAAGCTAATCATTTGCCCAATCTTGAGGTGTAGGGTGTTAATCTCTGTTGTTTTCACTCTTTCGTTTGTTGCTCATTTTGTAACGCATATTTTCACCCAACCACAGTAACACTTCATTTTTCAAATATTTACTTTCAATCATGATCAATATATGTCAGACTTTATACTTGCAAGAGCATCTTCTATCAATAAAATAAGCATCTTTAGCCTTCAAAGGTTCTATCATGGTTGTGTATGTGAGGTAATTAATGTTTTTTTTGTGATTTTTCTTATGCAAATCCTTAGATGAATGTCTAAATTTCATCATTTTCAAGCAGAAAAGATATATTTGTGTAGGTTATTGCTTGTGTCATAGTTTAAACAGATGATAGTTGTGAAGAATATTAATTTTCCTTCCTTCTAAAGTTGTGAACAAACATAGACCTTTCAATGAATCACTGATATATAGGTATATCAAAACACTAATCTTGTGCACAAACAAGCCTAAGATATTGATTAGTTGTATGTCAAAACAACAGTCCAAAGTCTAAGAAATAGTAGTAGATTCATTTCATGCTATTTTTTCTATCGTTTTCCATTGGTAAAGTAGTAGCACAGATTAGATTAGGTGATAGAACCAAAGGGAACCAACCCTCTCTGGAGGTTCTTTCCATCATAGGTGATCCACAAACTTGGAAAGATCCCATGTTTCACCAATAGACTGAGTTTTGTAACTCAATAAGGGTGAACTATTTAGTGATAACAATAACATCAACCTTCTCATGAACTTCTTTGGCCTTACCAATAAAATATAAGGCATTTTATTTTATTTTCTCTACCTAATTTTTAGTCACTTTCCCATATGACAGATACTTCTACACACTTTCCATGACTTGTTTCTAAATGAATTCTCCATGAATGGGAATCACTGAAGTATAAGGAACATCCAAGGGTAGAGTAGAAGTGTCTACTATAGATTTGAGATGTATGATGTTAATGTTTGCACCTACTGTTTCAACTGATCTTTAGAATATTTTTCCTTTACTGTCCTTTGTATTAATTTAGCTACAAATACTCAAAAATTATGGATATCACCATCATGTGTTGAAGGACCAAGATCAACTTTGGTGATATCAAAATCACTCATCAAATTCATCGACATTTTTCTTTGAAGTTGGTTGCGCCACATCAACACATAAATTTCTAGATGAAGAATCCATTATCAATCTGGATGTGACTTTAGCATTCTTTGGTTTTGTAGTCGTCTAAATCAAATTAGCGATTGTATCAAACTCAAGAGCAATTAACTGAACAATTCTCTTTTTCTTCAATAAACTTTGTTGCAGCCATGATGAAGAAGGCACCTGTGAAGAAACTAGAATATCCACTAATGATGGCTCTGATGATGTTTGAACATTAGGGGCAATTGGTAAAGAAGTATCATCCGAAGGATGATTGTTGACTAGAATTTTGGGATGAGAAATAAGGTTTTCATGAGAAGGTGACAAGAGAAGAATAGAAGGTGAGATATGGGAATTAATTCTTCCTCATTCAAATCACTTTGATGATCTACATATCCCCGTTCCTTTGTAATTTCTTGAATTGGGTCCAATGCCTTTTCTTTCAATTTTGACCTCGTTCTTCTTATCTTTGGATCACTCTCACATGAGCTTGCAAGATTACCTCTCTTATTTGGATCCTCATTATCACCACCACCCTGAACATTTTGTTAAGAATTGGGAATTAGAATAGAAACCTGTGAAATGGTTGAAGAGGAAGAGTAATCCTAAGTGTCACTCCTTTTCCTTGAAGAACTATCTTTATCTCTTGGCTTCATTGTTGTGGCTTCAAGTATCTTCTTCCTTAACCATTCTTCTGATCTCTTGATAATGTGTGTTGTCCTCTCACCCAATTCTCTCGACTCTTGACTTTCCCAATTGATAGGCAATAAGGGTAACACAATTTTTTTCAAAATAAACATGATCAATTAAATCCAATCCATCATCCTCTATGTCAGTCACATACCATTCTAATCTGAACTCTTTGATTTGCTCAATAGTAAACCTCATCCAATCCCTCCTCTAGACTTTGAAATCATCTTCACAATATTCCTAGAAGTCCTCAATTTCTAGAAAATAACAATAGCCTACACCAAGATGTAAATTGTCTCTAACATACCATTTGCCATCAAAATGGAATCTCATCTTATAAACACCCATAGTCGGTTTGGATAATTATTCTCTCGATGTTTTGAGCATTTGAAGAAGACTTGTAGCTGTAGTAACCAAGGCCTATAGGAAAAAGAATGGAATTTTTCTTTCTATCCCTAAATGTTTTATTGATTCGGCCAATTTGCCTACATACTTCAATTAGAACCAACTTGTCATCCACGTATCTTGGCAACATATAAAGATATCTGTCAAACCCCTCAATCCATATATATGTAAACCTTGGAAACTAGATAAAGTAACTTTCATATTGTTTGATTAAGATTGTTTCCTTTGGATAAATTATAAGTCTAGTATTCCCTTGGATTTCTCTCACTGTCAACATAGTGAAAGCATTATTAACCCTATAGAAATGCTTGTAACTTTTCTCCAATTTCAATTGATAATAAAAATCATATATTTGGGTTGTGTTATCAAATATCCCATTACTATTGAGCCCCGGCCAAATCTTCATGCTTGCAATAACATACATTAGATAATAGGACATGTAAAAGTATTAATTTACCTCGAATTAAGTTATTTGATTATGCAAGTTGTCACTTCTGATACCTCCCCAATCAATAAATTGGTTACCTACACATATGATGGTAATAAATAGGTACATCCACCTTTCAAAATTATCTGAGGCTTTGTTCTTGACTAACCTGTTTAGAAGTACCACCATATAAGAAATATCTTCAATGAATAGGGACCTGTGAAGAATTCTTCGCAACTAGGATTTTTCCTTTTTGGATGTCGACAACCACTGTCTTGAAATAGTATTGAAGCATCTATCCTTATTCTCAAAAAATAATTTCTCTATCATTTCTTTATTTATATCAGTGAATTGATCCCTAACTGGTAATTTGAAAATGAGCCCAATAGAAATGGGATCCAACCTTGCCACCAATCTACCATTTGATATTTTAATCTCTCTAATTTTAGTATCGTAAGCCTTCATGCATTCTAGTATGAGTTCAAGACATTGGACAGCTATTAGATACCCTGCTGCATTCACTAATCCATTTTCATATACCTTTTTTGTACAAATTAGGACCTCTTCCCTTCTTTCATACTTTCCCAAAAATCATGAATGTTAATATCCCCCAATTTGATGTCTGTTATTTTGGAAAGCATACTCTCGAGTACTAAGATGTACTTGTAGCCTTGGTATTTATACTTTCTTTTTTATAAAAATCCGCTACTATGTCAATAAAATGAATCCTTATGTTGCCAGTTGGGAAGTGATGAAATAACTTTTTTTTCTACAATTTCAAGCTTTGGCCTCGCCAACTTTTCCTGTTTCACCTTATATCTAGAAAATATGTCTATTTTGAGAAAACACTAACTTTGGCTATACTACTGCTGACTACGTCTTTGGCACCATGTAACCACATTCATTCAAAGCATCTCGTTAAACAATTTTCTTAACCGGTCTATTTTCCACATCTTGTATTAATGCTAATCAACACAATTTTTAAAAAATCTCCATGTTTTCAAATTTTCAATGTACACCAATACTCTATTTTGAAATTCTGATTTTATCACAGGTAGGGAAATTGTTGTTAAAGAATGTAAGAATTTGGCTTTTAAACCTACTGGTAACACTGCCTTATCGGCCTTTTCTGTGTAAATCTTGCAATAATTACAGATCATGAGATTATATCAACAATTCCAGCACATTATCTCATCTAACTGGCCACCATTCAGTCGAAGGACTTTGCAAAATAGTTTACATGCCTTGCTTTCTCTTTTAAACAAATTAATTTGGGCATACTCTGCAATGACTGCCATCAATGTTATCATGTTTCCCATGCTTGATTCGTCATCCATACACCACTTGAAAGCTCTCATTTAACATAAGCAAGGAGAATGTTGTGTCAATTTCAATAACCTTTTCAACAAACTCATTTTGTGAATAACCCAGCAATATGATGTAATTCATGAGAGTTCATTTCTCAGAGGAATTTCGTCACACAGTTGGCATGCATGTTCCTATGCTCCATTGTGCCTTATGATATTGCATTTCTTTTAGGAAGTCTATCAAATATTTCAGTTGCTTTATCTATGCGCTATGCGCCTATCAATTTTTATTTGTTTAAAGGTTTCTAAAGTTGTTTCAACAAATCCATTTTGAACACTCCCTGTGTAGCAACGTTGCTTCTATATATGCTTAAAAATTTCCAAAATTTCTTCAAAAATTATTAGAAACTATTTACATACCCCTATCTATGCTTCCACAAAATTGCATTTTCATGGGTGACTGCAACTATAACACCTGACAAAATTCCATTATCCTTCGCTGCTTTGGTGGATGTTCATGCCTAGTTTAAAAACTCCTATATTGGCACGAACTGGGAAAATATTGCCTACCGTGTAGCATTAGCTTTGAAAGCTACCACTTGCTTTTATTTGAAAGCTTCTAACCTCATGTAATCATTATATTCCAGATGACCATACATATTTTAGGCATTGTGTCAAACAGTTACCGTGCCTCCTTCTTGTTCCAGAACTCTCATTTGGCGCGGGCAGGGACGATGTTTACAAATCTTGAGGAATTCGGTTTTATACATGTTATTTTATTTTGCTCAAAACTTTCTAAAGCCTTTTCAACATATCCATTTTGTGCTTATGCTGCAATCATTGTAGTCCATGAACCCACATTCCTATGAGGAAATCTATCAAACAGTGTGCATGCCTTAAACAATCGTGTCATATTCCTCCCATTTGCCATTCATAATATCACCACATTTCATTAAGGCATTTTGTCATACAGTTCACATGTCTTGTCTCATGGCATCCACTTTCAACCTGCATGCATACTAACCAGGGTAGTTGCAACTACAATGTCTGATAAAGTTCCTCTATCCTTTGTGCCTTAATAGCTATTCATAACTTGTTCCATATTCATCATTTTGGCATAGGCAGGGATGATGCAGATAAGGGTTGCGAGTTTTGTTTCTTTCAAGATTTATATCAAACAGTCTACAACTTTGCCTATGCTTCCACTGCTGCATTCATATCAAATAGAGCAGCTACAACTAAGACATTTGACAAAATTCCCTTATCCTTCACTTTGACAAACATTTCACTTTCAAATTGGCGCAGACAAGGGAGACAATGCAGGTTGTGGATTCTTGGTTTTTCACTTGTTGTTAACATTTTTTTTTAGTTTTAAAAATCTACTCAAATTTTTTTTCCTGTGCATATACTACAAACGTGAAATGCCATTGTCATCCACTACTCATCTCAATCTCACAACAGTATGTAGAGAAGAGCAACTGAAAGATGCACTGCATGTTTTGTTCACCACACACAATTTCCCTGAAAATGGTTAACCTTTGTCTTTCTTTGCATTTTAATGCTTACAGGTTAGAAATATTTAAAAATTGAGCAAGGTTCAAATTCATCCAAATGAGAACAAATACGATTCAAATTTATTGAAATGCAAGCACAATGGGTTTGAAAAAGTGGAAAATTTGAGCATTGAGGTTACAATTTTGAAAATTGTGAGCAACGAGGTTAGGATTCATCCAAATGCAAGCAAATTAGGTTAAAATTTTCTGAAATGCGAGCAAATGATGTTAGGAAATGGGCAAAAGCGATCATGAGGTTAGAAATTCCAATTTTGTGAGCAATAGGGTTACGAAATGGGAAAAAGTGAGCAATGAGGCTTAATGAAAAAATAATGTATACTAAAATCACTTAATGTCGCCTCAAATAAGATATTTAAATTCTCATAAAAACCTTATTTAGTGATTATTTAAAACTTTAGAAAAGTTTTAAAACAATTCTACATATTTTCCAATAAACCCCATGATCATTTCTCATCACCGCAACACTGAAACCTGCATAATTAATTGATGAACTCTTTCACCCTAAAATTTTTCCAAGACAATAAAAACACCATGATGAGCAAAACCCAAAAAATAATTTCATTTTGAGTAACCAAATTTTAAATTTTAATATTTTTTGACATTTTGTCAAAAAAATTGGAAATTTAAATTTTCTCAATCTACAAATTGGGTTGTTATGAAAACTTGCCACATTTCTCGAAAAACCCCCAAGAACACCCCTCTAAAATAGATTATTCTTGAAACACATGGTTTTCATGATTTAATTGTTTTCTCTTTTTCACCAATACAAGAGGCCAATTTTGAGTATAATTAGAGCCATTCATAAAATAATCTTCAATTTCAACATCTAACATTTGAACCGACATCACCAACCAACATCAACCAATTTGACTTGGGTATTATAGTTTAGATATGATAATTTGCGAAAATAGGGCATAGCTTGACTAATTGGCAATAGGATTTTTCAAAACGATAACCTCTAATCATGCTTAAAATGAATGATCTAAAAAATTATATAGGAAACCTAAACTATCATTAATCATCAGGTGATGATTAATTTGACAAAATTTTAAAATTGAACAAGTCAAAAAAATAGGGGATACAAGATCTAAAAAGACTTATGTCTAATGTTGTTTGTTGATGGGTGGTTTGTTTGATGTTGTTGATAAGGTTGTTGTTTAGGTCCAAAAAGTAGAAGGATGTGATTCTAGAAGTCCAATTTAAAGTATGATATGAGATGAGGATGAAAAATTTTGTTTGTTGTTTTGGATGTCTGATTATTGCTACAAGTTTGTTTAACACAAGCCTTAGGTCTTAAGATGACAAACAATTAAATGTTGAAATCTAGAATTTTAAGAATTCTGGGTAATTTAATTTGACAGTCAAAAGCATCACTTTAACTCATCAAAAGCGTGGTAGTGCCCCTATCAAAATTGAATATCTATGGAAACGGTGTCGAGATTTTTTAAAAGTGTGATTTTGTGTCAATCAAAAACAAAGTTTTAAAATAGAAGTTTCATTGGATTTAGGGTTTTTTGGACTGACAGAGAGCTAGTTTGTGGATCAAAAGCATTGAGTTGCACAGCAGTGTCGAGATGTAAATCAAACGTGTTGATATTATTTTTTAAAAGCATCAAGTTGTAGTCAGAAGTGTGGCATAATTTCAAAAGTGTCACTGTAACAAATCAAAAGCGTCATTATGACATAGAGGCCAGATTTTGCAAGTAAACCTAAAATTTGTCTAGGGTTTTGGACTTATTTGACTATTTGGGGGATTGATTTTGATTTGTTTGATCTAGAAAGAGATAACACATGATAGAGAATATCATATAGGACTTACTCTAAGGTAATAAGGATGATTTTGTGATCCTTCTTCAACAAGAGCACGCTATTTAGTATCACGGGTATTAAATAATGAAAACACTTCAAAAAGCACAACCTAGCTAGTAATATAGGTGTATTGAATTAGCCTGGTGGCTCACTTGCCTAAGTGTAATACCTTCAAATGAATGGATAACTAGGGTATGATAAGGTCATACACCACCTCACCACCCCTTTCCTTAGAAGGACTAGGTCCAACAAGGCATTATGTCACCTCAACAAGAGAAGAGTACATGGTGAGTAACTTCAAGAGTGATATTATACCTTGCACCCTACTAAGCCAATGGCCAATAGTCTTAAAGGATTTCAAAAAATAAGGTTCGTAGTGTTTCCATGAATAATGGACCTATCTTAGGATGTTCGAGTCAAGGGGGTCTCCCCTCTCCTCCTCACCTACACACATCTTAGAGAATTGAGGATCGCAAGGCTTGGCTTAAAGGACATTGGTCACACCTTTTGACCTACAAATTTCATTCTCCCCCCTTTATATACCCAATTGGTAAATGTGGTTAAGGTCATTCTTGAGGTGATGAAATCCCCAAGTAGGTTTCCTAATGAGTTAAATGGATATATGATGTTTTTGATTCCCAAGATCATTCTTAGTAGTCACAAGGGAAGAGCATACGTAGGCACTCAAATCCTTGGGTAAACAACATAGAATGTAAATCCTAAGGTATTTTGATATCCAAGTTTGCACTAAGCATGAGGAGAGAGCATACATACATAAGGACTTACCAAACATGGCAAATAAGTTCTTTAATTAAAACCCAAATTCAAACATATGGTTAATTTTAAAGAAATTGAAAGTATAAAGAAACCCTAAAAGAAGATTCGTTAGTAGTTTAAAAAAATTTATCTTCTACCAACGTATGCCACAACTACACAAATATGTTAGTATAAAATGATAAAGCACACGTTAGGGTTATGGTTTCAAAGAATGGAATCAGATGCACTCCTATAATAGTTAAAAGTGTCATTATAAATGAAATTAGAAGCATCGATATACCTCAAAAGCATCACTATAACTGATTAGAAGCATTCATTCATGTCAAAAGCATCAAGTCACATCATAAGCATCATTCTAACTGTAAAAAGCGTCTATATAACCTAAAATGATAGAAAATATAGAAGGATCAATTTATCAAAAGTGTCAAAATTCATCGAAAGTGTCACTCTAACTATGAATAGCATCAATTTTCATCGAAAGCGTCGCTCTACAAACATTAAAAGCATTGATTTGCTTCAAATGCATCACTATAACCTATAACTCAACAAAAACTACAGATGATGTTAAATTTGGGACATGGTTCCCGCTAGACGTGCCAAAATGTATAAAGGGAATAATGATAAATTATTAGAGATACAATTAAAGTAATTAGGGTTAGAAAGCACCCAGAATCCACAAAGGAAAGATCAATTAAACCCATTAACCAATGAAGTTGAATGCAACAAATCAATGAATAAAACACAAATCAAGAATGTAATTCTAATTAAGATCAAAATACTCAAAGAAACATGCAAACCTTGTACTCCATTGTTTGGAATTATGCCAATTTGATATGTGGATTGCTCAATGTGCATAACCCATGTTGCAAAAGCTTGTTGATGAAGATCTTGACTCACAAATGATGCTCAAATACTCAAAATGATGAAGAAATGATGAATGCTCAAGCTCATGAAGATTGTGAATGATTTTTATTGGAGAAGAGGCTTATTGTATAGAATTCATGAAGGTTTGATCAACATCAGAGATCAAAAGATGAAGATCGATGGATGAGATCAGATCAAGAGATCAAGGGTGGAGGATTGATGAGAGCTTCAATTAATTGAAAATATCTCCTCATTTTAAGGGAACTAGCTTGGGATATTTTATGGAGTGAAGATATTTTGAAAAGAGAATATTCCCTTTTTGAAAATGAAATATGCCATGTGCAAGTTGGAAGAAAATTAGTAATTAAATAATTAAGAAAATATTTAATTATGAAGTGAGGAAATTTAGGATATAATTAAATAATTCAAATTACTTAATAAGGTGTATAGGATGGAGAATTAATATTTAATTAAATAATTGAAATTATTTAAACAAAGTGGAGAGAGAAATTTGAATTTAATTAAATATTTTAAAATTATTTAATTATTGTAGAATGAGAGAAATTTGATAAATTTTAATGAATCAATCAAATTAAGGCACGTAGAATCTTACCCGGTGTGACTTCATTCGCACATGTGCCCGCCTTCTCAAATTGGTCTGCAAAAGCATTTCCAAGAGAAGTCAGTCGAAGTTTTGCATTGGCGGAGAAGCAAAATGTTGAAGATGGATTGTTGCTTTCAGTGACAGCTGTGGATTTCAAGTAGTTGATAAAGATCTTCTTCCAATAGCACTTTCTCTCGAAGCCTTGGCTCGATGTGTATCTGGTGTCGTTGTAGGGAAGAAGGTTCAAGGATTGAATCCTTTCCATTCCCATGAAGACGATCAATCATGTGTTTCCTTAAATTCTACATTTCTTGGTTTATTTTTCACATGTGACATTTCTTATTTAAAAGTCTTTATGATTATGTAGAAAATGAACAATTGTAAGCCTATGTCTAGGAACAAAATGTGTAACCCTGAACTCTTTAAAGGGGGTGTCATTTTTTCTTTCTAGGGTGTTTTAGTGATAAGAGATCAAAATCAAAAATCAAAATAATAATAATAATAATAATAGCATAGATATATCTAGCTAACACAATGGTAAGAAGTTCTCCAAAATTTATTCTTCTAGATTCTCAGCTATTGTGCGAAAATAATTATTCTGCGTGGAAGACCAAACTTAAAACTCAACTTGAGTTTGAAGAAGTTTGGAATGTGGTCAATGGCACCACAAAATGACATCCAAGTGATGTTGATGAGCATAAGATTTTTGATCAAGCTGATAGAAAGGCCAAATTGATCATCATGTTCAGCGTGTCATATAGACCTCTTCCTTAGGGTCCCCCATTAAGAAAGGAACTTTTTACATCCATTTGATACAATTTCCATCCAAATTGAGCAGCTAAAGAAAAAATCATTCTAATGGTTTTTATCTTTGCAGTGGGAGAAAATGTTTCCTCATAGTATATTCCTTCTTTCTAGGCATAACCCTTGGCTACAAGTCTAGCCTTATGTTTATCTATACTACTATATGCTTTATACTTAGTTTTAAAAGTCCATTTACAACCAATTGATTTCTTACCAAGTGGTAAATCAACAAGCTCCCAAGTGTTTTTTTTCATCAAATATTGATACTCTGCATCTATAGCCTCTTTCTAAGGTTTTAATTCTAGTGCTTCCTAAACATTGGATGGCTCAAAATTTTCAACAACTAAAGTCATTAGTGCAAAGTTTACCTCATTGCAAGTCATTTTGTTAGTCCTTGGACTTGAAGTGGAATTTTCTAGGACTCCATCTAACTATGCATCTCAAATGGTATTAGTGTACCACTTTGGTAAAGGTCTTGTGACATTAGTGGGTGTTGATTGATTATCAACGCGCCCATTATTTTTACCATCCATGTTGAAAATAGGAGCACTATCTGAAGTAGATGATGATGCAGGAGGAGAACTTACATCATTCTTCTCATCAAAAATTACATCTCTACTAATGTATATCTTCTTTGTATTGGGATCCATAATGAGATATGTTTTGGATTCATTACTATATCCTAGAAGAATACATTTCATTGATTTCTCATCTAGCTTCTTCCTTTTCTGTTTAAGAATGTGCATATAGGAAACACATCCAAACACACGAACATGAGAGATAGAAGGCTTTACCCTTGTCCATGCTTCTTCTGGTGTAATTCCATCAAGTGCTTTGGTTGGTGCACAATTCAAAAGATAAACTATTGTGTGAACAACTTCAGCCCAATATGCATGCTCTAGTTGAGAATCTTTCAACATACTTCGGACCATCTCCACAATGATGTGATTTCTCCATTCAGTAACTCCATTTTGTTGAGGTGTGTATGTTGCAGTCAGTTGATGTTGAATTCCGTTTTCTTTCAAATATGTGGAGAATTTTGTGCAAGTGGATTCCCCCCTCAATCTGAGCGGAGGACACGAATACAATGATTCGTATTTTTCTCCACTTGAGTGCGAAACTCTTTGAAATATGATAGAGCTTCATCTTTATGCTACAAGCAATATACCCACATTTTCCATGTATTTTCATCAACAAACAACTAAAAGTACTTGTAGCCATTGTGACTAGGTGGCAGAGGCCCGCATAGATCGGTATGCACCAGCTACAAAGGTTGGATTGCATGATCCTCACTAGGATAGAAGGGTGATCTATGATGTTTTCCAGAAATACAAGTAGAACAAATAGCACTCAACTTCTCAAGTGAGGGAAGCCCTTGACCATGCATTTCTTACTAAGTGTTAGCAAGTAACTAGTGCTTAAATGACCAAATCTATGGTGCCAAAGCAGAGCAAAATCTTCATCCTTAGTCACTAAGGCGTGATTATTAACAATTGTATCAAGCCTGAACATTTTTCCAATCTCAGTAGCACTGGAAAAAATCTTTTCATTTTTAGACTTATCATTGATAAGATAAATCATTGTATCCTAATGGCTATCAAACTCAATCCTAAGGTTGTGGTCAAAAAATTGATTAACAAAAAGAATATTTTTGGTGAGTCCCAACCGTACAAGACATTAGTAAGCCTACAATGATTGATGCAAAACTTCAAAGAGATGTCACCAATACCTTTGATTTCATGGGTGGTATCATCTCCAAGAGTGATTGTACCATGATGGGGTTTCAATGTGAGAAACCACTCCTTTTGTCCAATCATGTGCTTTGTAGCACCCAAGTCCACATACCATATTGAGGTTGATTGTGAACCATCTTCTAAAGTGTGGACTGAAAGCATGCATTCCTCATCTGGAGAATCTTCATACCATTAGCGACCTCTCGTCAGTCACCAACAACGGGGCCACATAGAGCTATGGTGGCATTTTTCTTTTTGTGTGCAGTGTGGTGTGTATTTGTTTGCAGCGTTCTTAGTGCTTTGTGTAGTGGATGTTGGAAGTGCAATTGTACAAGATGGCAGATAACTGCATAGATCCTCTTACTATTGTACTTCATTGGAAGATGATCAGTCAGTGAATACGTTCATTGGCAATAGTGATTGTGTGCAGCAAGATCTAGACAACAAGATCCAAATAGTAGTATGCAGCATGATATGATTCACTTTTCAACGATTCCTAGTTGCGTGAACAAATGGAATTTCACATTTGGAAGGAAATAATAACCAATGTCCCATTCCCATTTTGCACCAAAATGGCTAAAGTCAAGGGTAGATTCCAGTGGCAGTGGAATTTGTCTATGTTATTCGAGATTGAGTGGTAGTGATCAATAACAGTGACTACAATTAAGAACATTGTGTTCTTATGAAATGTAATGTGAAAAATTTTCCAGTGTGAGTTTTTCATATTTATGACATGTTGATTCCTATGCATTTCCCTAATGTACAAGCATAGTGGTGAACAAAAGCACCACAGTAAGTCAATTCATGGATCTTGAAAGGGTTTGTGGGAGGATCCAAAAAACCACACGAGGTGGACAGTTGATGAGTTCCTGTCATGTCAAGGTTTGTGGTAAGCCTATTTAAAACCATGGAAGGAGAGAGCCTTTCTTTTGGATCAAGGTCATGAGTCACCTATTTGGACATGCCACAAGGGTGAGCATACTGCAAAAGAGTGTGTATGTTTTTCTACCACGTTCACACTAAGGGGGTGTTAAGAATTAGTGTGCACATGGTTACCTAATATTTGAGGTGTTAGTAATTATGTAAATGCAGAATGGTAATTGCTATTGTAATAGTGACGTTGTTAATAAACAACTCACCAATATTTAGTTGTAGTATATTGTTGAAATAACAATATATCACGAATAGTTAGTGTGTTATACCTGTGAATGGTATTCCAGTATATTTGTTATAACACCTTCCTATTAAATAGGAGGTTGTTTGGCTATGTAAGTGCTACATATTAGCCATGTATTAAGCGTGAAGGGGTGAAGAAATAGAATTATATTTTGTGTGCACTTTGAAAAATGATAAATGGTGGCTTGGTAAAACAATTTAGTTTGGTTTTTCGTCAATATGCATACATTTATATATACATATGTATGTATGTATGTATGTACATGTGCAAGTTGGAAGAAAATTCATAACTAAATAATTAAGAAATTATTTAATTATGAGGTGAGAGGAAATTTAGGATTTAATTAAATAATTGAAATGATTTAATTAGGTGTACAAGAGGGGGAAATAGTATTTAATTAAATAATTGAAATTGTTTAATCAAAGTGGAGAAATATAAATTTGAATTTAATTAAATAATTCAAAAAAAATTAGTTATTGTGGAAGGAGGGAAATTTGATGAATTTGAATGAATTAATCAAATAATATTAATTATTCAATTAATAGAGGAAATTAGTGAAATTTAATCAAATAATTATAAATTATTTAATTAAAATTGATGAATTAGGAGATAACGAGGAAAATAATAGAAAATAGTGAATTATGAGCTTGTGATGTGATCAAACAATTTTAGGTGTCTACAATATATATATATGTATGTATGTATGTATGTATGTATGTATATATATATATATAAACATATATGTGTGTGTATGTATACATATGTATATATACATATATGTATATGTATATATATGTGCATATATATATATATATATGTGCATATATATATATGTGCATATATATATATATGTGCATATATATATATATATATGTGCATATATATATATATATATATATATATATATATATATATATATATGTGCATATATATATATATATATATATGTGCATATATATATATATGTATATATATATGCATATATATATATATGTGCATATATATATATATAGTGCATATATATATATATATGTGCATATATATATATATATATATATATATATATATATATATATATATATATATATATATATATATATATATACATATATGTACACATATATACATGTACATATACATATATACATATACATATACATATATATATGTATGTATGTATATGTATATATGTATACATATATATACATATATACACATGTGCATATATATGCATGTATACATATTTATGTGTATATATATACATGTATATATGTATATATACAAGGGTATAAGCCCTCACTTGATCAAACCAAAAAAAAAGTCTCTAGTTCCAAATTTGATCAAATCAATCTTAATAATTCATTTATTCTTCCAAAAATCTATAAATTCTCTCTTCTTCAAATTTATCATGGAAAAATATACATAAAATTATTAGCATGCTACAAAAAAAATTACATATTCATTTAGCACCCACACTTCATCAAAATGACAACCAAATTCTTATCATGCTCGATTTGAGGTTTACTTATAGTTTAGGGTTTGATTTCAACTATTGTGTTTTTATTTCTTGCATTGCTGTAGATTATTGCTTACATATGGTACAACACCTATAATTCTTCCACCAAGATGATAGTTATAAAGCTATGTACAATAAACCATTACCATCCCCCGCTTCCTACTTGTGGGGTCATTGCAAAGTGTAAGTTGTCAATTCCACTCTTGACACCAATGAGTCTCTTCTCCAAACTCTTAATAACAACCTAATATCAGGTGATCATCATATGAAATACCAAGTGATTAACACCATTCTAAACACACATTCATTGTCTAAGGCATGCTTTTCCTACGTCTTCAACCCTATAATCTAACCTCACTTGTGATTATTAGTAAGTAGAAGTTAGAACCCAAATTCTATGGACCCTTTCAAATAATATAGAAGGTGGGTGAAGTGGCCTACAATTTGGATATTCCTCTGTCCTCCAAGATACACCATGTTTTCCATGTTTCATTTCCAAATGTCCTTGACCAACATGTTCACATTTTATCCACATTCACTAAATTAGATAAAGAAGGATCTATTATTCTCCAACTATAGTTTATTTTGAACCAACAATCTCTCACTCTTTAACCACACCAGTCAAAAAAAATTGGTTTAGTGATGAGGATTGTAACTAAAAGACACCAATTAAAAACCTCTCCACCACTTAACAACAATCTCTCCTATTCAATCTCTAAGGACAAAGTTTTCTAAATGGGAGCATGTTAGGACCATCAAGTTCCTAACCTCATACCATTTCAAAATTACAATAAATATAGTATAGTTATTTAGTTAATACATTACATTGTATGGATTTATCCGCATTAGTTGTACCTTGTAAATAATTATTTATAACAACTTTATATTGATGTTTTAATAAAGTAAATATTATTTTGGAAGAATCTTTTTTAATAAATGTTTTCTTTTAGGGACTTTCAAAGATAATGAGGAAAATATAAATGTAACGATGATAGAAAATGTGATTGATTTGTTATGGATGTGGTTGTAGGGGAAAAATAGTAAAATATGGGTAGCTTCTTGGAAATCCTTACACACATCTCAAAATGGGTTCTTCTCAAAATTTTATCTAGGAATGGAGTTGGGGTAGGCAAATAGAATATATGGATCTATAATTTGAATGAAACAAGAGGAAAAACAAAAGAAAAACTCACTTTTTTGAGGAAAAATTCATGTAAGCAACTAAATATAGTGACTTCACTCCTTTCACTAAGTGGTGATTTTGATATTGCCACAATAATTACTTAATTTCCTTCAAGGGAGGCAATGCTAAGATTTTTTTTAGAGAAAACATGAAAGAATAAAAAAATATTGAAAGAAAAATAAAAAATATTGGAAACAATTGGAGGGGTTTAGGAGGTTCGACATGTAGGATTTTCCTTGTAGATGTGAACTGCTTGTCACCTTTTTTGTTTTAACATGTCATGCTAGATTTTAAGGATTTGTGTCATCATTAGACTTTCTATAATGAAACAACTTGCACAAGAAGAATATAATATGAAATATGCTAAAAATATTTGATAATAATATTCCACTTTGAGGGGACAACCTCCTAATCCACTTCAAGGGGGTACTTCAAATAGTCTTCAATAAGAACACAATACTCAACATGATGATCAAATAAGACTCACAACCTCCTATATATACCTATTTATGTGTAGGATATCACCCAAGCCGACTTAGATAACCCTATATAAGCCCTAGGCCAACCTAACTAACTAAATAATAATATAATAATGATAATATGACTTAATTAAGAGTTAAGGTAGCCACAATACAACTAATCATAACGTATACACACTATCGTGGTAGGGGCATAACATTACCCTCATCTTTACAAAAGCATTGTCCTCAATGCTAACCTTTTTCTTTTTCTTTTTTCTTCATCTCCTTTTTTATTACTTCTTATTCCTCTTCTTATTCTTCATGTTCTTCTTCTTTTGTGTCTTCTTGTTCTTTTTCTTCTTGTTCCTGCTCTTGCTCTTGCTCTTGCTCTTGCTCTTGCTCTTGCTCTTGCTCTTGCTCTTGCTCTTGCTCTTGCTCTTGCTCTTGCTCTTGCTCTTGCTCTTGCTCTTGCTCTTGCTCTTTCTCTTGCTCTTTCTCTTGTTCTTTCTCTTTCTCTTTCTCTTGGTCTTTTTCTTGTTGTACTTCTTGTTCTTGTTCTTTTTCTTCTTTTTTTGGTACTTTTTGTTGTGAATAAGTTATAGACAGCTAATTTTACAATAAATGACACAAACGAATTCAAAATAGTCTAATTTTTTTTGTAACTTACCAAGGCCTAGCTTGCACTTTCCTACAAAAATCTCCAAAAAAATCCTCTCCTAATTCCCAAAAAAAAATTAGGAACCAATTCAAAAATATTTAAAAGATATACACTTTCTAAATAAATTGGGTAGAAACTCTAATTCTGCAGTAAATTACTTAATTATGCTCCAATTCCTCTAAAATATAGAGTGTAGCTACTCCAATATTTTCTTCAAAAACCCTTTAAAAATTAGATAAAAATATACCAAAATCTAGGAGATATGCCTTTCACAAAATGGCCTCCAAAATTGAAAAAATTGCCTTGTCACAATGGTGCCAAGATCATGCTCTAATACCACTTGTAATGAAACAACTTGCACAAGAAGAATATAATATGAAATATGTTGAATAATATGCCACTTTGAAGGGGCAACCTCCTAATCCACTTCAAGGGGGATACCTCTGTTGTGTAATTTTTGCACACACGCCCCACTGGAGGTAGGGTCCCTCTTTTTTCTTTTGCATCTCTACCTCTTAGCTTGGTCAAATTTTGGTTTTGCTCTTCTTGGGAGGTTATTTTGGAATTAGGTCTAGACTGGGTTTGATGAGGACAATATTTTGAGGCTCTAGGAGAAATTCATCTGTCTTGGAATTTGAAAATGGGGATTTTGAAGTGAACTTTCAATGTTATATATAAATCTTTTTTGTACTTGTGGATAGAGGACGAAAAATTAGGCTGGGTTGCTTTTTGGACTTTTTGAAAATTCCTTCTAGAAAAAAAGTTATGGAGTTTAGGGGATTTCCGTCCCTGATGGAAATCCCAAATTTTCATTTTTGAAATTTCCAAGCCCCCTCAAAATTCCAAAATTTTCCAAAATGAAAAATTTTCTTTTTTGCACCCATGGCTAGAGGACGAAAAATTAGGCAGGGTTGCTTTTTGAATTTTTTGAAAATTCATTCTAGAAAAAAAGTTATGAGGTTTAGGATCTTGACCCTGCAAGGAATTCGGGAATTTCTGTTCCTAATGGAAAATCCCAAAATTTCTATGACCTCCTCAAAATCCTGAAATTTTCATTTCTGGAAATTCCAAGAGCCCCTCAAAAACCTGAAATTTTCCAAAAATGGAAATTCTTTTTTTTGAATTTTTTTCAAAAATTAAAAAAATTTTGAAAAATGATTTTTTCCTCCAAAATGGAAATTTTCCCAAAATGCAATTTTTTCCAAAATGGAAATTTTTCCCTTGAAATTTTAAAATGTTCCCAAAATGAAATTCTTGAGATGGAAAAAAATTGAAAATAAAAAAATTTCCCAAAATGGAAAAAATTTTGAAAATGGAAAGTTTCCATAAAAATACGTAAGTTTTTTTTAAAAGGCCAAAATTTTATTCAAGATTAATTTGGGTTGGATTTTGAACATGCGAGCTACTAATGATGATATTTTTTTTCAGGATTACATAAATCAAAAGGGGAACTTGCATATGGATTCATATCAAAAGGGAAATATGGAAGAGTTCAATTCAAATTTTAAAAGTGGGGCCTGCATATGAATCTATGCCCAAACTGCCTACAGCTGGAAGGAGTTTCTGGAAGACATGTGAAGCTGATTTCATAATCCAATCAGAATTTTCATTAATGACAAGCTGGCATAATATTGTTTTCTCATTGTTCCATGTTGTAACTGCTTTTATGCAATTGGATGATGATGTGTCATGAGCTCCCAAATTAAATGTAACAGCTTGATGCTTCTAGAAGTGCAATTGCAACTATTGGATGAATTAAATCTTGGCCATTGATTCAAAATGTAATTTTCTATAAAAGGTCAGTGCCTTCTCATTTGTAAAAGGAGACTGGGTTAGAATAGCTTATTAGAGGATATAAAAGCCAGAATTGGCTAAGTTAGAGAAGTCAGTAGTTGTAGGAGAGGAGAGACTGGAAATTGTTATGTAATGTTGGAGAAGTTAATACAATTGGATTGTTGATTTGGCAAGCTTTGTGTTACACTTTGATAGTTTATGGTTTCTTGTTCTCAATTCTCAATGTTAGATGTTAGATTTTAGTTCTTTTGCAATAATGGTAAAATATTAATGATGTTGATCAATCTCTAGTCCATACTTTTAGCAATTTGTTGATTGTAATTTGTTGTGTAAACTTAGACTAGGCCTTATTTTGTGCTAAGTTCAACTGTGGATGCTTGTTTACATTGTGCCAGTTATTGGGTATGTGGATGAATATTCATAGTCTGAAAATCTTCAGTTTCCTTAGAAGATTGCACCATTTCTGCAAAGTTGTGGGCTTGTCCTTGATCAAGCAGAGATTGGTTTTATTGGAGATCTGTCCATTTGCAACATTCATCATTGTTGTGATTGATCTTAGGTTTTAGTCTTAAAAATCTCTCTAAAACCTTCTCTTTTGTTGTTTATTTGAATCTAGGTTAGTTTTAGGATTAAAAGCATCACCATATTGTTGCATCTAATGAAAGTACACTTCTAGCATTGTTCATTTGTAAGGCCCCTTGTGATTACCAGCATTTTCACATATTATCTGAGTTGTTTATACATTGTCAAGACCTGACATTAGAAACCTTAAGGTTATCTCTTGAGGCTTGGTGATAGAGATTTACCTTTCAAGAGAGATAGAATATCATATTCTATCTGAGTTGTTGCTGTGCAGAAAACACCATCAACAGATTGGCGCTAGAAGGAGGGCCTAAATGAGCAAGCTGGATCGATTTATGTCCGTTATTTCTCTTGAAAGATTCAGAAGAAGAACCAGATCAACTCCAAGGGAAGAGGAATTTCAAGAGTTGCAAGCTCCTACTAGGTCAAAAAGGACCAGAAGAAGGGGTGAATCATCATCCACCCAACCACTTCCATCATCCCCATCATCTTCATCTTCATCAAATCCACCCTCATCTGATTCAAAAGTCATTCCTATTTCGCAACCCCAACAAGCCATAAATTAGCCACTATCACCTCCACCTCAACCAATGGCTTTCTTTGCCAACAATCCATCTCCCTTGACCTCAATAATTACAATGTTATGCCCAAGAACCCAAAACACTTTTGTTCCAAGTTACATGTTAATGACCCCAATAGAACTACTGAGGAATATGTCAAGATTTTCATACTTGCCTTGAAGATAGAGGAATCAATCATGAGGATGTAGCGTGTAGGATCTTTCCCTATTCCTTAGGAGAAGATGTGTTTTACTGGTATAAACTTGCCTACTGGATCTATTCAGAATTGGATTGAATTAGAGATTGCATTCTTGCAGAAGTTTAGGATTCCTATTAGTCCAAATGAGCTTTATCTTCAGTTCACCAATGTTAAGAGAGAAGTCAATGATCCCATAGGGTCCTTTAACAACAAGTTTCGTCGTGCTTATACCCAATTGCAGACCTCTTGATTTTGTTGACGAGGCCACTGCTTTAGAAGTCTATTATGAGGGTCTTGATAGTCTGACAGCCACCTTCATGAAGTGGAGAAACAACCCTCCTACTACCCTACTTGATGCATACACAAAAGTTGTAAAGGTTAGCACTGCTTTAAGACAACACTTATCTAGACCTTTACCATCACTAGGACCCACTGCTCACCCTAGGCAAGTCCCAGCTCTCAATCAGGCTCTTGCCAATCACACTCCTCTCATGAATCTGATACCTCAATTGCCTTTGATTCCTCACCCAAGACCTCCTATGAGTCAAGTTCCACCCACAATCAGCTACCCTTAGCAAAATGTAAATCAGCCTCTTCATCCACAACCTCATGCTAGTTTTCCCACATATTTGCAAAATTATGAGGTGTTAAGCCAGTCACTAAATACTAGTACTACAATAGGATATCCTTCAAACAATGCAAATCAACCTCCATATAGAAATCCTGATAGAAATCCTGACAAGGAGAGATTAGATGAACTGACTGAACAAGTGAAGAAATTGAACATGGAGGTAACTTATTTGTGAAACTAGAACAGTTAGCTCCAGGCTGCTCGAAGAAGTATGCAGTCCAATCATAATTTAGAGAAAATTGGGAAACTCAACAAGGACAACATTTTGATAGGGGACAACATCCTGAAAGAGGACATAATTATGCCAGAGGATAGAATTATGATAAAGGACAATCTTTAGGCCAAAACTTTGATAGGGGGTAGGCTGGTGGACAAGGGTTTGATAGGAGATAGCCACCCAAATAGAATAGAACTTGGAATACAAGGCCTAACAATGGAGGAGTCCCCACCCCATTGGATCAGCCAGTCAACCAAGAAAAACCTCCAAGTGGTGTATATTTAGTTGAATCTACTTTATCGGGATGGTGCAGGCTTCATAAAACAAGTCAGCATTTTGAATTAGATTGTCCAGAGTTCCAAACAGCAGCTTCAATCTTTCAGTATGAGGTGGAGAATAATGCAAGTAATTAGGAGATGGTGCCATCTACTCCTTATGATTCATTAGTATTGGTGCTAAATTATGCTCCTTTTCCATAGAGTAAGGAGAATGTGCCTGAAGAAGAATCAGGCCAACTTAAGGAAGAGTTGGATCAGGTGTGCAATGGAGATGAGATTACATAGTTGTTTGATGAAAATCCTATGAATGACAATGGTCCCATGGATGAAGAAGAAACCTATATTGAAGAGGTGCAGACATTCCAACACCCTGTTAAGAAATATGATTTGAGGGATCTACCACACAGATGTCCACAGGTTGGAGGCCCCTTCACCACTTCTATTCCTCCAAACAACTTCACTACGCCTCCTGATCCCAATGCCAGTAATAATCCAACATATCCTTGTGTGTCTAGGAAATACTCATCTAAGGATCAAGGACCAATGGATCTACCAAAAGGATGAACTACTGAAATAAGCAAAGACAGAGTAGTGGAATACTGAAAAGAGGATCCAGCCGATCTGAGTGAAGAACAATTGGCCACATATGTTGCAGAAGAACTCAAGAAGCTAAAGGTAAGCCTCTCTGCATTTGAGTTGTTGAGAGTTCCAACCATTAGAAATGTAGTTCTAGGAGCTTACAATGCAAGTTCAGTATCACAAGATAAATCAGTCAATGACAATGTCAATAAAGCATCAAGTTCCCAAGTAGTAAAAGGTCAAAATCAAATTCACATACCACCTAGAGATAAAGGGAAAGAGAAAGATAAAACTCAAGTTGCTCAGGTGGATACTCCCTTAACTTTGTTTCAGGGGAAAATGGACACTCTATTTCTAATCTCCATCTATATATTTGGTAAGAATTTGCAAAATTGCTTGTTGGATTCAGGTGCTTCTACCAATGTAATGCCCTTTGGTGTATGTAGAGCTCTAGGTATTACCCCTGCTGACTCCCAAAAGAAATTCACTCAACTGGATAGAACTGAAGTTAATGTTGTAGGGGAATTGAACATGATTCATATATAGGTTGCCTCTGACCCTAGAATTCAGCAAGTTATTAATATACAGGTGGTGGATATACCTAATGCCTATGGTCTAATCTTGGGAAGAGACTTTACTAGAGCTCTAAATGGATATGTATCAACTGAACACTCTCATATTTGACTTCCCTAGAAGGGAGTGCCAAATTAGATCAGGATTGAGAGAGAGCCAAGGATGAAATATATGATCACAAAATATCAGAATACTTCGAACGAGATACTGATATTAGAGGTGAGCATAGGTAATTACGTACTTGTGGCACCTTTTGAGGAATCTAAAGTGGAGGAAATCCTTATGCTACATGCTACACCTATTGATTTCACAGCTGAATCTAGTGGCACTAGAGCCCTAGTGGAACCAATAAATGATGATGTTCCTGAAGATCATCAATTCAGCTTGTTGGGTAATTTCCAAGAATACATTCAGAAGTGCATTGAAGATCAAATCTAGTTGGGTACAGGAATAAATTTTGGAGAATTAATTTTTCCAAATTGGTGTAGAGTTCATAATGCTTCCCACTCTGAACTAGATTTTTGCTTGTGCCGGGCTGCAATAGAACAAGTGCAGAAATATATCAACCCTACTCCAGTAGTCAAAATCAATATTCAAGATGATCCTAAAGGGAAGAGAGTGATGCTTTCTGAGGAGCCTTCCAATAGTAACAGTGCAAGAGATAAATCAAGGAAGTCTACAGTTGTTGGTTGTTGGACCTTAAGATTTGATGGATCTAAATCGAAGTAGGGAGTTGGGGAAAGATTTGATTTAATCATTCCAAGAGGTAAAAATTTCTTTGTTACGCATAGACTTTAGTTTCATTGTACTAATAATGTAGAAAAATATGAGGCCTTGGTTCATGGGTTGCTTATGGCACTAAAGAAAAAGGTTAATATTTTGCAAGTCTTTGGGGATTCTGAGTTAGAGGTTAAGCAAGTCAGGAGGTAGTACTCATGTCATGACAGAAGGATGACCAATTATAGGCACAAATTATGGGACCTTATTGAAGGATTTGATGCCTTTAACATTCAGTTGATACCGCGTAATAAGAACCAAACAGCAGATTCTCTCGATCAGGCAGCTAGTACTTTACAGCCTTTGTCTCTTTCTAGACTAAAAAAATTTATAGTGGAATTAACCCTGGTGCCTTCAATACCTGACAATGTTACCAATTTCTAGGTATTTGAAGATGATAAGCATATTTTGGATTTTATCACAAGTTCAGATGTCTTTGCTTCTCATATTATCGATGAAACTGAACCCCAAGAAACTGAGATGGATTTAGAAGGGGTGATTAATTTGAAGACTAATACTATTCTAAGAGGAATGGTGCAGCTAGAAATGATTTTTGATCTGGATAAGGTCAGAGATCAAGAGCAAGATGTTAATAAGGATTCCATTAGTGGACAATCCAAAACGTATAACATGGGAACTCAAGATGATATCAAGAATGTATTCATTGGAAAAGTATGTACTCCAGAGGAGAGAAAAGGAATTATTGATGCATTACATACATATGAAGACGTAATAGCCTGGAGTTACAAAGACCTGAAGACATATGAAACTTCGAATATAACTCACACTATCTCGTTAAAGCCAGGAGTAAGACCCTTCAGGCAGAGGCAAAGGCCAATTAATTCTTTACTGGAGCCAATAATTCAAAAGGAAGTGCAGAAGCTATTGTCTACCAGGATTATATTCCTAATCAAGCTTTCAACCTGGGTTGCAAATCTGGTTCCTGTGAGAAAGAAGAATGGGGAAATTAGACTGTGTGTGGATTTTAGGAAACTTAATAGAGCATCAGAAAAGACAATTATCTGGTACCTTCATTGGATGAAGTACTTCAAATTGTCAATGGATCTCAAATGATGTCTTTCTTGGATGGCTACTCTAGGTATAGTCAAGTTATGGTATAGTATGAAGATAAGCATAAAATTGCTTTCACCACAAAGTGGGGTAATTTTGCTTATAGGAGGATTCCCTTTGGCCTAATCAATGTTGGAGCCACATTCCAGAGGGCTCTAGACATTGTTTTTAAGGACATAATTGGAAAATGCATAATAATTTATATGGATGATCTGACAGTCTTTTCCAAGAGAAGAGGTGATCACATAGCAGATTTGTGCAAGGTGTTTTAGAGGTGTAGAGAATTTGGCATATCTCTTAATCCAAAGAAATGCACCTTTGGAGTTATTGAGGGAAAATTGTTGGGACAGGTTATTTCAAAGAAAGGAATTGCTATTGATCCTAAATGAGTGGAAGCCATACTTAAGATCCAACCACCAGCTAGCAAGAAGGAGATGAAATCATGATCTTTGGAGAAATTAACTTTGTAAGGAAGTTTATCATAGGATTTGTAGAAATAGGCATGCCATTGAATGCAATGTTGAAGCAAGAAGCTAAAGTTGAATGGAATGCAGAAGCTAAAGAAGCACTTACATAAATCAAAAGGGCCATTGTTGAGGCCCCAGTTTTGGTGAGTCTTGATTATGCTAAGCCATTTTACATATACTCATTTGCTTCTGATCACTCCTGTGCTAACATGTTGACCCAAAAGTTTGATCAAGGGAATGAGCACCCCATAGCATTTATGAGTGCACCACTGAAAGATGCAGAACTAAGGTACCCAAGTGTGGAGAAGAAGGCTTATGCCTTGGTCAAAGCCATGAAGAAATTTAGACACTATATTCTCAAGAACAAGGTTTTTGCAATAGTTCCTAATGCAAAATGAGTTGGGAGAATGTCGAGCTAAGTGGGTGATTATGTTGCAAGAGTATGATGTTGAGATTCAACCTATGAAATTAGTAAGAGGGAAAGGGCTTACGAGAACAATGGCGGAAATGGGTCCTAGCCTTTCAGCCCAGCATTATAATCTTGAATATTTTTCTCCAAGGGACTGGTATGATGATATCATTCACTATCTCTTGAATCAACAGTGTCTAGATCACCTTAATGCTATGCAAAGAAGAGCATTGTGTTTGAAGAGTGACAGTCTCATGCTGAAGGGAGCCGTCGTATACAAAAAGAACCATGAAGGCGTCTACTTAAGATGTTTGGGACAGCAGGAAGTTGAACTAGTCATGGCAGAATTTCATGATAGATATGGTACTGGCCATGGCTTTGCACCATCCACTGCAAATCAAATTCTAAGATCTCGTTATTATTGGCCCATGTTGTTCAGGGATGCACATAATCATGTCAGGATGTGTCATGTGTGTCAAACTGCAACAACCAGAGAGAAGTATGTAGCACTCCCACTTCATACCCAAGTTTGGTTTTCCCTTTGGGTAGATCGTACAAGACACAAGACTTCCATAGGAACATCCCCTTACCACCTAGTTTATGGGCTAGAACTTGTGTTTCCCATTCAGTTAAAAATCCCAACCCTGTAGTTCATTAATAAATATTATGATGAAGGGGATAAACGAGAAACTAGACTTGCTGAGCTATTACACCTTGAAGAGAAAAGAGATGAATCATGGATGGGTTAAATCTAGAATGTATTTTGGTCTTATGTTTATTCACAAATCATTCAAAATTCCAAGGTTGCATGGGGTCCTAATGAGGTTTTCTTAGGTGAAAACTATTGTGTTCTGCTTTAGCACCACTATGATTCTCAGCCCTGAGTGTGAAATTCACTGTTCACAGGTTGAAAATAAATAAAAAAGTGATGAAAAGAAAGAAATATCAAAAAGAGAGAAAAGAGAAAAATTGAAAATCAAAAGAATGAATTCAAATTATCAGGGGTATCCAAGTATCTCTACCGGGGCTATGGATGCCTGGCTGGCAGTAGAGCTATGCTTGGGAGAACCATAGCGATAACCTCATCAGGGCTATGGACACCTGGCTAGCAGCGAAGCTCTATCCAAGATGCTTTTGGAGTTAGAATCTTTATGTAGCCTAGTCAGACTAAATTTGGCTCCTATTATAACTAAGGAAAATGGGAATGGATACATATGCACACACTTAGACCCCAATACAAGAAAGGTTTGTTTGTCTGTGAGTTTTGAAGCTCTACCTAATTGATCATCTAATGTGAGGATTGAAACCAGAGATTTTGGGTTCTTGATTGTTGTTTGTCACTAAAATGCTCTAGAGCATTTCCCAGTGGAGTCACCATTTTTTGTACAGTTTTCACACACACACACCCCACTGAAAGCAGGGACCGTCTTTCGCTTTGTTTCTTGGTATTTTGGCCCTTTGATTTTGAGGACTTACTTGCTTTGGCATGAGCTTGAATGTTTATCTTATCCACATTGATGATCCCTCTATGGTATTTATTGAAAATCTTAAAGTTTTAGACTCATTTCAAGTTTTTCGTTGTTCTTGGGAAAATCCTCTCTGGGCGGAATTCCCCATATTTTTTGAAAACCCGATGGTGGCTTCTTTTACACTATGATCCAAAAATTTTGGTACCTCATGAAATTCTGTTTTGGCCAGATTTCTCTAAAGTTTCATCGCCTTGTCAAATTCTCGGGTTTTGGTTTGGGTTGTCTTGTCAACTACATTAATGCTTGATTGTATGGTTTCTGTGGCATGTATTTAATATATTTTGAGGAATTCTTGTGCCATTGAGTCTTATCATTTGTCTTCTATCAATCTAAGGGGCCTGATATTGAGTGCTTGGCTTAATTTGACATTTGGATTTGTGGATTCCTGGATTTGGTGGTGAATTTCCTGGGCATCATCATAATTTCTACTGTTCGCTAGGGCGCCAAAGCTTGCTACCCATTGTTATAATCAAGTTCACTTCATCAATGGTATGTATTTGTTGCCTTGCTTTGATTGTTGAATGAGAATAATTCTTTGGCATCTCGAGTATGCTTGGAGTCTGGATTTTTTGCATGATTGGCATTGAGCATCTTGAAGCTAGGGTTATTTGATTTTGTTGGATTAACGACCCCGAGTGAGTTTGTGAGCTTATTTTTAGTGTCATTATGGAGTAGCTTACTTGTAGGCCATGAAGGATCTTTCTTTGAAACCTAGTAATACGTGTAAGTTGAGTCAAAGCTAGTTTTGCATGTTCATGGTTGAATTTTAGGGTTTTGAGTTTAGGGAATCACCAATTCCCATCGATTTTCTTCGAAATAAGCCTAGAATTTAAAGATGATTTATAAGAAGCTCAAATTGAGCTAGCTTTAAGCCTAAGGTCTTCAAATTTGTGATCATTCAATCAATTTAAGTGAAGTTGTGAAGAAACGTTGATATTTAGGATTTCAAAGTCTTTGCAGAATTCCTTAACTACCGAAATTCCCCGATTTTCCGTCCTCTCTTTGTTTTCCTGAAGATATGAAAAAACCCTGAATTGCACCTACCTCCCAGATTTCCTCTCCCAATGGATTTTCCCGAAAGTCTGGCCAACTGAAGAATTGGAGAGATAAATGGATTAAATGTTATGTGTCTTGATATTTCATGGTTAATTTGAAGAATTAGAGAGATGGTTCACGCTTATTTTCTTTATTTGGATGATAAATTTATGATTTTTATTCCACGATTGTTAAAATCTGCCTGGCATGGAATTCCCCAAAATTCCTTTCTGGCTTGATTTCCCTGGATGGCTAAAAATCTTGGATTTCTAAGAAATTGCGCCTTATGATGATTTAAAGGATTTTAATCATGATTTTTGAATTGTTGAATGAAAAACATGTTGTTTATGATGAGCTAACCTCGATTCTAATGTGGTAAAGAGGATTTATTGTGGTCTATCATTGATTGCAGGCTAAACAAGTAAGGCAGTTGCAAGTGGAACCAAGAGCAAACAGATGGATCAGGGTCCTGAAGGATCTTCGGTCTAAGAAGCAGAAAGGATCAAAATAGACAGAAGGAGTAAGGTTCTAAGTCCAAGCTTTCCTCCATCTAGACTAAAGTAGGTGACACCAATGTAGGCAGATGGGATTATGAGGAATTCAAGGCAAGAATGGCACAGTAGGACCCTCCATTGTTGACTAGAAGGTTATTGGAATCAAGGTTGACTCATGTGGTTGGTTTTCCTCCTACGATTCAATGCTATGAGCTAGTGCTTGAATGTGCTAGACATTATGACAAAAATACACAAAGAGTGATTAGTCCTCAAGGTAGGGTGTTGGAAAACTTTTCTCCTGTATCTATGGCACAAACCTTTGACATGCCTAACAAATCTCATGTGGTGGCTTTGGACTTGGATATTGCTAAAAATTATTTTGAAGATGATTCAAGCAAGGCTCTACAAGTGGTTAATTCTTGGTTGGAGAAACCTAAGCCCCACATCTCAAAGCTGCCAAAACAATTATTTAGGGAAAAATTCAAACTAGAGTACTATGATGCTATCACATTACTTAGCAAGGTAATAGGTTTGAAGAGTGCAGGAATTTTTAAGAATTGGATGTTCCTTGTTATAGTGAGGATGGAATAGAATACCGATTATCACTAGGCAGGAGTTATAAGTGCTATGATACATGATCAATTGTGCAATTTCTTGCAAATTAAGAGTTTCATAATGACTTCTTACCTAGTTTATGCCTTGGCTAGGTTCCATCCATATAAGGGATTGAGTACACAAGGAACCTTTGGGCAGGATGTACTATATGAAGTCTATCCACAACTACATCTAGGTAGCTCAAGCTATAGAAGGGTGAATATGCATTCACCACGTACATCACTAGGTTTCCCCAAGGTGCAGAGCATGTTAGAATATCTGATAGTGCTAAGGAGTTGATCAAAAGGTATGACGCTTGGTTTATACAGTTTCCCACGTTTTCTTACATAAGGACATATGGTTTCCTGAGGGCCCTTTACATACTTCCTAGGTATCCTACTGATCACCTCATACTCCTAGAAGTCACAAGGTAGATATGTGATTTTGATGCCATAGTTAAGAAGGAGAAGCATAAAGCAGGATTTGACAATGACTTCCTCCTCAGAGTCAACAGTAATGAGGCTTTCCCTTCCATACATACAACACACTTCTTTGAAGAGGAGATGAGTACTCTAGGCCTATCTTTCCATTCTAAAAGGTTCAAGTTTGACAAAACTGGTGAAGCCCAAAAGAAGGCTAGTAGAGAGTACAGTCACAAGGATGACCTAGAGGATTACTAGGCTAATTATAAAGATGATTTTGAGATTTGAAAGAAGAAATTCTCTAGGCTACCAATTAATTTGATTAGACTGTACAATGTCAAAGTCATCCCAGATCAAGTAGATGATGATGGATATTTAATTCAGAGCCATGACTATGAGGCTATGAAAGTTAAACCAGTTGGAGAAATAGACTAGCTGGAGGAAGAGAAAACAAAGTTAGAACAAATCATGACTCCAATGATTAAATACACAAAATTGTGGCTTAAGCACAAGATTTGGGAATTGGAGAGTGAGGGTGTGTAGTGCACCTATGATTTGAGGGGAGACTTGGAGTCTCATTCCACTTCTGAGGAATCAGTAGAGCAAGATCCTAAGGGTAAGACTAAGGTGAGCTCCCCTTTCAACATAAAGATTAAAGATGTTCACGCAGAGGAGGTGGAAGAGGTAGAGAAGCAAAGAAATCCTATTGCTAAGAAAAGGAAACACATTTCAAGGATGAAGAAAGCTACAAAAGATGAAACTAAAAAGGAAAAGAGGCTAGTGTTTCTATACCTAAGAGAAGAAGAATAGTAAGGTTGTCACAGAAGGAGAAGGAAGCTTCTAAGGCAGGAGATGAAGTTGACACACAAGTAGTTAATGTGGAGAGTTTGAGAGAGAAGACATAGGTGTACATGAGAAGATCAAGGACTCCACCTCCTAAGGATGGTGTACCAAAGAAAGGTGTTCCCACAGCTATTCTTTCCACTAAGCATGATAATATCCCTCCTTCTCATGAAGCTCACAATACACCAAGTGAACCCAAAGATGTTGAGGATTATCAAGATCAAGGAGAAGAATTCCAAGAGGGTGAACTCTACAGTGCAGAAGCATAAATAGAAAAGGTGTTGTAGTCTCCTCTGGTGACTTATGAGGATTCACCTGTAAGAAGTGAAGAGGATAGACCTCCTCAGAGAGAGGAAGTGCCAGTGAGGACTCCATCACCAGTGCATGAGGAAGAAGAACAGGATAAGGAAACAGAAGATAAAGTTGAGGAGATTCCTAAAAGGAAAGATTTGAATGAAGAAGTACTCAAGGTTCATCAGGATGTGATTGGACAAGGTAGTGTGCAGTCGGATTCCACAGTGCCTGCTTGGTTGGATAGAGAGTTGAAGAGTAAGCAGGTTGTGATGGAGGACACTCTCCCCAACTGGGATGAATTTCTAGAAAGCATAGGAAAAGGTAAAACAAAGAAGAAGGCCAAGGTTATTTAAAAAATTGAGAGAGATGAAGAAAATAATAGGGTGGTTCGCATTGCTACTCCTACTCTTGACAAGAATAAAGATAATGTGACTAGTAGTGACAACAGCGTGCAAACTATCAACTTAGGGCCTACTTCCATGGAACAGGAAATTGAAGAATATGAAGGCTCTAGTGTTGTAATATTGGGTCGATTGAGGTAAGAGGTGCAAACCAAGCAAGAATTGAAGAGAGAAAATGATAAACTTAAGAATTATTTGCAAGACTTGATGAAACCCTTGCAATCCATCAGTTCCTCATCATTCGCTACAAGCTTCCTGCCACAAGAAACAATAACTGAGTTAGAGAAGATGAAAGCTACTACTCATGCCATAATGAACTGGTTGCAGGGAGTGCAAGCTAAGGGAGATAATGCTATCAAGGAAATCCTTTCAACTAGTGGAGATGCTATTAGGTCAATAGATTGGTTAAGGGATGCATTAGCTCAGGATAAGGAGGATGTGGATCTCTTCTTGCAAAAGACCAAAATCATCATGGAATACACTGAAGATAAATTGGTAAGTGACGGAATTGTTCCTTCCTCCAAAGCTACAGAACCTTGGGAATGGTTTGAAGTTTTGCAAATAAGGAAAAGGGTTTTGAAGAAGGTGTATAAGCAAAGGAAACAAATTGAGGACACCCTGACTGAGATTTACAACAAATGAATTTCCTTCTTTGAGGTTATGACAGGAAGAAAAAGGTTTGCACTGAAGCATTTGAGATTGGAACAATTGAGAAAATGGTGGCGAGCTGTGTATTCCCCAATCAATGAGGACCCAGTCACTGAACATCAGTTAGATGATGCAACCACCTATATTGCAGTAATGGATAAATATCAAACCATGAAGGTGGACTAGGATAAATTTTTCAAGCATTCAAGAGAAGACATTAAGTCTATTGAAAGGAGAATTAAATTTTTAGCTATGCCACCTATAGGTGACTTGGACGGAATATTTTTGATGGTGCAGGATAGGATGGGGCAAGATAAGGACAAAGGGGAAGGCAATTAATACAATGCCTCATTGAAATTTTTTATTCCCATTATTTTTTCCTCCTTCTTTACATGCATTGGACCGAGCTATGTTGGAGATCCTAGGCTGACTTGGGTGGAGTGCATGCATTTAATGCACACTTTACTTTATTTTGAATTCCTCTTGGTCGACTTGTTTTGTGGCCATTTTTTTATTGTAAACCTTAATTGGGCCGACATATCTTGGGGGTTTCTATAAATATGGAATTTTGCCTCATTTTTAAGGGCTAGGTAGTTTTATGTTGGAGCAAATTTAAGCAATATAGTGAGAGCTAGAGTTAGGAGTTAATCTTATTTTCAAGCAAGTGTTGTAATAGAAGACTGGAATTGTTGCTACTTTGGATGATTTAATGCAAGTGAAGACATTGTGATTGGTGCATTTCTTGTGTTGAATTTTATATGGCATGGTTCCTATGATTCTATCTTTTGAAATTGCTTAAGTTTATTTAATATATATGCTAGGTTTAATGTTAGAAGAATTAATAGTGTTTATGATTTGATGCTTGAGGTGTTGCAGCAATCTCTAGTCCATACTTTTTGCAGCTAATTGATTGGTAGTTGATTTGCAAAGTTAGTCTAGACTTTAAATTCACTGTGCTTAGTTCAATTGCGGATGTTTGTTTATTTCGATTGCAAAGGTTTTTTTTTAATGAATGTTCATAATCTAAAAATATTCAACACCTTAGAAGATTGCATTGTTTCTATAAGATTGCAAATTCATCTGGGTCAAGTAGGAATCGGTTTCTGAGGGATTGGTCCATTTCAAGTGTTTTATCATTTACATTGTTAATCTTAGGAATAGAACTAATCTTAGATATTTCTTTGAAACCCTTATCTTTTGCTATTTCTTTTGTCATTTGGGTTATATTTAGGATTAGAAGTATCACCATATTGCAAATTTTGATAAGCTTTGAGATTCAACATTTTCTTGTAGTAAGGTCCCTTTGTGATTACCATCATTTTCACATTTATCACTGAGTTATTTATGCATTGTCAAGACCTGACATTAGAGACCTTGGGGTTATCTCTTGAGGCTTGTTGATAGAGATTTACCTTTCAAGAGAGATAGGATATTATATTTTGTATGATTTGTTGTGCAAAAAACACCATCAACAACCTCCAATAGTCTTCAATAAGAATACAATACTCAATATGATGATCAAATAAGACTCACAACCTCCTATACATACCTATTTATGCCTAGGGTATCACCCAGGCCAACTTAGATAACCCCATATAAGCCCTAGGCCAACCTAACTACTAAATAGCAATATAATAATGATAATATGGCTTAATTAAGAGTTAAGGTAGCCACAAGATGACTACTCATAACCTATACACGCTATAGGGGTAGGGACATAACACTTTCCATATTGGTTCATATGTTTTGGGACATTTATAAGGCCTATCCCCTAAAGTTGGTGGTGATGTTGCATACTTGGTAGCAGGAGTTCATAGGTTCCTATGAACTAATTTGGAGCTAAGGCCCTCCCTTGAGGTTGGAGATTTTTTTTTAGCCAAGTGGAGATAAATATCATCAACGTGTATGCTACAAAAATATTGTATGTTCATTGAGCATACACACTTCATCAAAAGCATGAGAATTTATCCTAATTTCACTAAATCAAATGATTTATTATAGTTTAGTGTGATTTCTATTATTATGTTTTGATTTATTTTATTTCTCAAGATTATTTCTTACAAGTGGTACAACAACTCCTACCATTCTTCCACCAAGATGATAGCTATGAAGCTATGTAAGGACAACCTCCACCATCCCTCACTTAATAATTTTGAGGCCATTGCAAAGTTTTTGTTGTCAACTCCACTCTTAGCATCCATGAGTCTCTTCTCCAAATTTTCAAGGTCAACTTGACCTAAGCTCAAAATCATGTGAATAAAAAGGCTAATTAACACCATTCTAAACATAAACTCACTATCAAGGGTATGGCTTTCCTATATCTTTGTAAATGTATGAAATAAATTAACCAATTAACATCAAATCAAGTTTTAGAACTAAGCAAATGATCAATCAATTACACCATTCCAATCAAAAAAGAATATTATCCAAAAAAAATTCAAGTAATTGCAATAGAACCTAACCCATTGATCCCTTGGCTCTTCTAGAAATATGAACATATTGAAGTAATTGGTGCTTTGTAAGTCTGCAATGAAAATGTAATCTTTTTTTTTCTTTTAGACAGACAGATATTTAGAAGGTTTAGGAGGTTTAGAATGGTTTTTTTAATAGGTTGTTCACTTTTGTTGGGTGTTTTCTTACTTAGTCTTGGTAAAGTTTTGAGACACTTTATTATTTTTAAACGAGGTTTGTGATAACATGACATCAAAAAAAAAATTATTTCAATAAATGAACAATCAACAACTAGATTCAATTCAAAGCATTTAAAGAACAAACAAGAATGCAAACAATCTAACTATTGACACAAACCTCAATCCCATTGTGGGATTATGTTCAAAGTGGATGTGGAGTGCTCAATTCAAAAAAATCCATGATGTTGCAAAGAAAATTGATAAAAATTGGAGTGGATGATTCACAAAAAGATATCAAATTGATCAAAATTGAGTAATCAATTTGAGTGAGTTTGCATAAGACGTGTGAATGCTTATTATGTAAAATGATTTGTTATTTATAAAATTTGGAAATCATGATCAATGGTCAAGATGAAAAAGGGTGATCAAGGGATGAAATCAAATGAGAGAGGTGAACATGGATCAAAGATGGATCAAATGGTTGATAATCCATGAGGCACGGATCAAGGATCAAATCAATGGTCTAAATTCCATGAGAGACTTAACAATTCCCTAAATTTTAGGAACTATGTTGGAGATATTTTCATGAGGGAAATATTTGAATTCAAATTGGAGGAATAGTCCATGAGAATATTCTTTCAATCATTGGAGGAATTAAAAGAAATTAGTCAATTAAATAATTAAGAAATTACTTAATTGTGCAACTCGAGCAAATTTAGGGATTTAATTAAACAATTAGAAAACGTTTAATCAAAGTGGTATTTAGGTCATTTAATTAAATAATATGGATTATTTAATCAAATAAGATGAAAATTAGTGTGAAAAGGTGAATTAATCAAATAATATTTGATTAATAGGAGAAAATTATGAATTTAATTAAATAACTAGTCCATTATTTAACTAAATAGATGAAAATGAATGAATCAAGATAGAAACGACGTTAGTAAGAAAAATTAGGTGTGTGATATTGTCACACCCCATTGTGGGTTTACCTATTTACTATTACTATGCTAGGGTAAATTATTGCATGTGTGAATGTATTTGGAATTTTGATTGGAAATATATGTGGTTGCACTTTGTTTATCAAAGAATTATGAATGAATGTGTATTTCATTATTATGTGATGGAATGCATATATGGAAATGAATGGTTATTGAATTTTATATTCTAACTATTAAAAGTATTATGTAAATGCTTGTTTTGATGAATGGTTGACTACCATGAAATATGTTAAGTTGGATGCAAGTTCATATTCAATCCTCTAGGAGAGAGGGGAAGTATCACTCAGGAGAAGAACTTGGCCAGGTAACCTATGATGAAACCTTTAACTGAGCTTACTCACACACTCACAATAGAATGGTTGAGTCAAGTCATAGTGTTGGGAATTGATAAGTTTCCCTTTAGTATGATTTGTTTGCATTAGGAAGGATCTTGATTACTGTTGAGTGCATTCTTGGATGATGTTTATGTGTTTGACTTCTTTTTTATATTACAATGCTTTATTGGGGAGATATATATAGAGGATATATATATATACATATGCATGTCAACAATAGCCATACACATAAGAGAACACGTACATAAGAGTACATAGGTAGACGTACCTATGCATGGGTTGCTTATGGGCATGGTGACATTATAGGGACAATAAGACATGTGTGTGTGTGTGTGTATATATATATATATGTACATCATATGTATATATACCTATTGACAAGAGAGCAATTATTTATGCACTTGATTGTGTAATCAAATGTATATATATGATATAGACATATAAATATGTATACATTTATCGAAATATATGTATGTGTTGACAAATAGAAATGTTCATACTGATAAATCAATATATGTATACGTACATATACATGTATATATATATATACAAACGATATTATATATGAAATGTTAACTTGGACTTATTCATTCAAATATCTAGTGGAATATTTAGACAAAATTATTTGTCAATTATTATATATATATTGAATATATATATACATATATATATTGAATATATATATACATATATATATATTGAATATATATATACATATATATATTCAATATATATATACATATATATATGATAGCATTAAAAGCTATTTAATTATTGATATATATGTACATATAGATATAAACATATATATTTATATGTATTATGATATGATCGATATATGATAAAGGTCGATTTAAAGTTTATGAGCCATGGTCAATTTAATATAAATGCATCACTATTTTAAAGTAGTGCACTACCAAAGCAATGCAACACATTATCCAAAAGGATAATATACGATGGAAACATTAAACATTAAACCTTTTGTTTAATGTATTTAAAATGCATGAGTAAAAGACATGAACCATGATAATAGACACGCTTGGTCAAAGCACTTTAAAGCGTTATTACTGAGGGAGTCGATTCATCCATAATATGTCAATTGATTAGTCTATGACCAAGTCGACTATAATATGTGTTGCAAAATGAATATTGATTGCTTCCTTGGTTAAACTGCAGGCTAAAGAATAGGGAGGGCATTGTAAACTTGGCACCATATTATGAATTCTTTGTTTCATTTAGAAGTCTTTCATACTTGCAATTCGATTCTCATCTATAGAACATGTGCATGATTGATTTAGTCAAGTATAGCTGAAATGGAAGAAGTTCGATTTGTTGTTTACCAGGCTGAGTATTAACTTATAAATATGCCACCTTTTTCTATATATGTTGAGTCAACTTGTATGGCTGAAGTGGTGTCGATTGGCTTACCACTTCTATAGGCATTGATGTCTCATTATTTAGTATAAATAGACGAGCCTACTCTCTCATTTGGATGCTCATTCTAAAGTTATATCCTATTGCTTCTATTTTGGAGCTATATTTTTATGAGATATAGTTATTTTGAGATATTGCATTGAGTGAATATAGTAACTGGAGGTGAAGTATATCATGCTGACATTGGAAGGTTGAGAACCAAATTATTCTATTGGATTAAGCAATCAACAGGCATGAGAATCTATTCTCCTTTTATTTGTCTTTTGTTATGAAAGAATGAATGTCTTGATTGATTTGTTTGGAATTGCAGGAGAGTGTTTACATTATTGAATCGTACTATTTTCTTATTGAAAGGAAAAGAATATGTTTATGATTTCCTATGAAGTGATTGTATATACTCCATAATAGGAGATTTTGTTTTTCATTAGTATTATATACTAGGAATGATGAAACAAGGATAGCTTAAGGGTTATTTATTGCAAAGTTATTTGTATTACTAGGAAGCTTATATGTTATACTTGTGTTTATATTATCTAATGAAGGGGGGAAAATATGTTTATGATTTATGGGTAGAAATACCATTATATTTTGGGGAAGGGAATAGGTTGTTTCTAAGGTTAAAGACTACCTATTGAAGGAAATCACCTATGCATAGTTTATAATGGCCTAAAGTCAAATCGATCTTGAGTAGTGTATGTGAGTAGGATGACTATCACTCGACATATTGAGTGAGAATACTTTGGAAAAAGTAGTGTGATTTCCTTTGGCTCCATTTTCAATTCATCATGTTCCATTTAAGCATACTAGTTCAGGATTATAGAGTCTACAAGTTCTAGATATGTAGGACACAACACCAAGCTCAGAATGGTTGTCATTGTGAGGTTACTCCACCAATATTTTCATCGAAGGGTAGGGCCATCTATCATATGATAGATGTGTAGGGGACTGCATTTGAGTATGTGGTTGGAGGAAAAGCACTTGAGTGATGCTTCTCCTCCTTAGTAGGTGACAAAAACCAAGATTTGAAAGGAGATTCATGGACCATCTATATCTATTGCTTTGAAGCTTGGTTGAGCTATGTATGTACTTTGTACACAATCTTTGGAATTTTGTACAATGTGGAATATTATTTTGGAAATGAAATCAAAATTGGTTATTATTATGACATCTATATTCATTTGTTCTCTATTGTTGGTGTAATTAAAAGTGTTGTACCTTGTCTTAGGTCATGATTACACCTTAGTTAAGTTTACCTAGGGACCACATAGGAAGTTGTTGGAGAATTTCCACTTTTGGGGGACTTATCATGTTACTACTTTATCACATCCACCTTTCGTGGACACATCATGTGATTCCTCTCCACCTTTTGTGGGTGATCCACCATTTGTGGTGATTATCACATTATCACTTTTCCACTTTAGGTGGAGTGATAGCCTTTCACAGTTGTCTCATATCATAATATTATGACACTTTTCATAATCTTATTCCCTTCTATGTTCTCACCTTGGCTATATAACCAAGGGGTATCCTATGTACTTTTGCATATTTTGTATTTTATTTACACTATTGATAGAATATAGTTTATTCTTGTCATCTTGATTCTATCTCTCTTATGCTTGTGCTTTCTATTGGGCCTCTAGATCTTGGGTGGCTACCTTCATAGCCAATTCTTACATCTATTAATAAAAGAAAAAATTTATAGCAATGGTTAAGTAGCATAGTTTATTTACTTTAAAGTGAAAACTTAGGAAATTTACTTGCATGAACAATTGTCATGTTACATGTGGTATCAAAGCTAGGTTTAGCTCTGGAACCTATGTTCTCATCATATTTTTTGTCTAATATTATCTAATTTCTAGAAATTCTTGTGCTAGGATGGTACGACTTAGGTTAACTACAAGAAATTCAATAATTGGGAATGAGTGCTACCTAAAATCCAAGAAGGAAAAAGAGGCCATTGTTTGTATGATAGAGAGTACCAACTATGATAATGTCATCTATTTAAGCGATAGTGAAACTTTCAGTCATGCTCTTTCTCAGATTAGTGAAGTAAAGAGAAGGATGAAGGATAAGGCCAATTTCAATTATCTACCTCCAGTCTCACAAACAAAGTATGATTCCTTGTAACTTTCCAAGGATATGCCCTTGGAAGGGAGAGTCAGTCTAGCATTCTTATTTAGAGACCCTAGAGTCCTTCCTATGTCATAAGCGATTGTAATTTCCTCAAATAATAAATCAGAGGGTTATGTCCCCCACAACTATGTATCGGATGACAAATTTGAAGGTTACTATCCATTTTGGTATAGACATGATCAAATGAGAGATGAACAAAAATTTGAGGCGTATACCCCATTGAGTTATGTGTCAAAGAGTGAATTCAAGGGATACTCTCCACTTGACTATCTAAATAGTCACTCTATGTAATTGAAAGGATGTTGAGATCCTTGCGAATAATAAAAATCATGTGTTTATCAAAATATTGTGCTCAAATCTTATGTGAAATTTATTTATGTGTGAATGAATGCTCGTTTAAATTTTTTCCATAAGATAATAAGAACATGATTGTATATAATTAGATGAACCTTCAAGTATAACCCTTTTCTTGCAAGGATGGTGAGAATAAGGACCAATCCTAGAGGGATTCAAGAAGTCAGACAAGGTCTAGCGGGTGATGAAGAAAAATCAAATCAAATTTTGGCTATCATTCATGAAACCAATGCAAGGTTGGGAAATCTTGAGTAGGAAGTAAGGGAAAGGGAGAGAGTAGAACAAGAATTTCACGTTAATGAAGAAGTCCCTATCAATGAGGATGAGGGATAGAATTCTCATGACCATGAATAAACCCATGAACACGAGAATGAGAAATATCACTCTCAATATGAAGGAACTAATAGGAAGAGGTTGGCTAATGAAATTTCTAGGGACATGATGAAAATAACCCCACCCAAATTTGAAGGTAGCACTAGCGAGAAAGAACTTGAGGCATGGTTGATCTAGATGGAGAAATATTTCGAGATCATAAACTATTTTGAGGTCACAAAAGTAGTATGGGGAGCTTATCAGTTCGTGGGTGAAGCCTTTAACTAGTGGATGAACAAGAAAATGGAATTCGGGCTTAGTTCTCTAAAAATTGCATGGAACGAGTTTGTGGAAATATTTTGGAAAATATGGTTACCACAACTCTTTTTCGACCAGAAACTCACTGATTTTCAAAATCTGAGACAACGTGAGATGTCAGTAGATGAGTGCTAAGAAAATTTTATCTGTTTGTTGTGTTATGTAATAATGTATCAGAAGGATGAACATTTTCGCATAAGGAAATTCATTATGGGGCTTAATAGCCAGATTGGAGGAGAGGTAGATGTTCATGGTCCAGCCACTATGGATCTAGTATATGAAAAGGTTGTTAAGTAAGAGTAGAATCTCAATGCCATCTCTATCCACCCAGAGAATAGGAATCGTAAGAAGTTTGCATGAGCTCAAGTCAAACCAACTCTAAAGAAGTTCAAAGACCTTTGCAATATTTTAAAAAACAAGGGGAAAGGACCCTGAAAGAATGGAAGAGAATCAAGGAGGGAATGCAAGAGGAATAATTTCAATGGTGGAAATACTAACTATGTTGGGAGTAATGCTAGTAAATCTAGAGAACCCGCAAGGAAGAAAGTACCAAAAATTGGATGCTTCACATGTGGGGGAGACCACTATGCTATACACTATCCCAATAAGTCTTTTGGTTCATGATCTTATGGAAACCCACTTCCTACCTAGCAAGTGACATTCCAAAAAAAGATTCATGTTGCCTTGGATGATCGTTAAGTGGAGTATCAAGTTACTCCAGTAGAGACTCTAGGTATTTTTATAGGAGTGAATTTGCACCCCCTTGCAAATTCCCCTTTTACACCCTTCACTTTAGAAAAATCAAATTTGGCCATGTAATTCCACATCACCTATTTGCAATCTATCCACTTGGTGCTTTTTCTTAGTGTCGGTGGGGGGACTTATATCGAGGACGTGCATACGATGCACAATGTCTACGTGGTGTGTTGTCATCCTGACAAGATTCTTGCCTCTAGAATCTAAATAGGCATTACATTCTCTATTAGAAAAGAAACATTACACCCCTGCGCCTTCCTGTCGACCTTTGAATGACTCTTTCCTCCCATTTCATCTTTGAATGGCTATGCTTCACTTTCAATCCATCTTCTTGGAAATTATTGATCTTCTACACATGAATTTGATCTCACTCCACATTCTTGCAACTTCAAGCTACTTGTTGCACTATTGGCTTCACGATTCCAACATCATAGCATTCTTCACATCTACCATAGAAGCTTCAACTTGGTGCCTTGTGAGACTACTTTTGGTGTCGTTGTGGCTACATCAACTCTACCACTATTGTAGACTCGCATTCCTCTCTCATTGGCCTTGAGTGTCTTTAGTCGAGGCTGGTATTACTTCCTTACTATTACTTTGTTGTTGTATTTGAGTAGCATAGTGTTTCTTGTACTGTATGGTATTTTACTTTCTAGCATAGTTTCTTTTTAGCATTTCTACTCCTTTATCTATCTAGTTGTCCAGGGAGGTGGAAACACCAAAAGGATGGTTTGACTATGGCAAGCCCCGAAACAGCCCCAGCATTTTCCCTACTTTATTGTGTGTAGGTATACATTTGTGCGGAGCTTGCTAGCTAATTGGACTCTTAGTGAGTTGAACTCTCTCTTTTCTTGTTCTTATCATTGTCATAATATCTTTCTTGTTATTTCAGTTATTCTATCATTTATTATTTTAGTTATCACTTTACATCTTAATATCTAAGTTGTTAGTAGGTATTTTGTTATCTTGACTGTCCCTTTCCACTTTTTGTTTGCATGGATGCTAGTGTACCTATAAGATGCTAGTGCATGGTGTAAATAGGGAAAAATTCAGATTTAATGTTGAAAATAATAAATTAACTAAACCCTATCAAGCACCATGAAGCACAAACTAGAATGAAAATGCAAATAAACAAAGAAAATGCAAACCAATTTTCAAACTAGACTTGATTGACCTCCATGGCTCTTCTCCACCTACATGAGAATGCAAGATTTTGAAGGTTGATTGTTGGATGAATGTTGGTTGCTCAATTCAGTAGCATAACATTGACATGGGGATGATAGATGAATGAAAATAGATAGAAATGGATGAAAGACTCAAGAATGATTTTGACAGCATAAAGATACTTGAAGAATCAACCCCCCCAAATGGCTTATGAGAGAGTTTATTTATAGGAAATGTCTAATTTGGATTGACGGTTGAGATTGAATGTCAATAAGATGTCTTAATCAATGGCCAAAATTGAAAGTTGTAGTATGGACTAGGGTTAGGTCAAAATTAGGGCAATGACAAGAAATGAAGGGCTAAGATTGAATTATAAGATAATTCAATCAAGGGTTGAAATTAAATGAGATGTCAAGAGATAAGATTTGATTTGGAAGATAAGATTGTAACCGGACAAGGGGATAGGAGAAATTAAATAATTAAAATTATTTAATTTAGGTGACTAATGAATAATTAAATAATTAAAATAATTATTTAATTATAGAGGAATATGACAAAAGTAATATTTAAAATTAAATAATGATTTAATTCAAAATTCAAGAGAGGGACCAAATTAAATAAATAAAATTTATTTAATTTATGAGAGAAGAGGCCAATGAATAATTAAATAATTAAAATAATTATTTAATTATAGTGGATAGTGGATAAAAATTAAATAAATAAGAATTTATTTAATTTTAGAAAGAAGAGGACTTAATTAGTGACACAATTAAATAAATAAAATTTACTTGATTAATCAAGCAAGAAATAAAAGTAGGAATGAATTAATTAAATAATTAAAATTAATTAACTAATAGAAGAAATGACTTTAGAAAATAATTAAATAATTAAAAATTATTTAATTAGCAAATCAAAAGGGGAAATGATAGAGAATTTAGAAATCGCAAGCCTAGGACAATTTTTAGTGTCTACACATGGTGTTGTCATCCCTCTTCTGCGCTGTTGTCCTCTAGCAAAGAGTTGTTTGAGGTGCAGTCTAGATTCTAGAAACCTGCTCGCTTAACCCCACTAAAATTCTCGAGTTAGTAGAGTGACAAAAGCACTGAGAGTTCTCTTCATTATCTACCATTGACATCAAAAAATTTCCTAACCACCTACATGGTTAGGTAAATTATGGCAGCCTTCTACTCTCGGCTCTCCTTGACTTGGAGCCTTGGTGTGGTTGGTCCCCCTCTATAGTATTTTATTTGGTTTTCCCATTTCCATACTTATAGATATTGGAGCTACTAAAAATTTTATTTCACCTAGAATAGCAAAGTAAATATCTAGAAAAGTTGGTTATATGGAAAATTCATGGGTTGTAAAATATGCAAACCAAACAAGAGCAACAGTGGAATAATGTTTTTTTGAAGCTAGGATTGAGCTACCTTGTTTTTCTATGGAGGTAAACCTATATGTAGCACCCTTAGGATCCTATGATGTTATCCTAGGAATGAACTAGCTTTGGAGACATAGAGCCAAGGTATACTTCCATGCCAAAATAGTAGAATGCTTGGATTATTTTGGGAACCAAGTGTTGTTGCAAGGGGTACCTAGGGAGGTCAAGTTGCATCAAATTTCAACTATGCAATTGCTTAGGTCTAATAAGAAAGGGTGTAAGATACTTGTAGTTAATATGGAAAAGCTTGAAGATTATAAGGAATTTAACTCTCAGAAGGGTCTTGACAACTATGGACCACAGAGTTACTCAGAGATGGAAGAAGGTGAAATGATGAAAACTGGAGAGACAGATATGGAAAGATGTCCTATCTTGCAATTTTTTTGGATGTGTTTCCAGAAGAACTACCTAGATTACCACTAAAAAGGATATTCAATTTCTCCATCGATATTATGTCAAGATCTGAACCTATTTCCAAAGTGCCTTATAGAATGACAACAACTGAGTTAATGGAACTTAAGGCACGGCTAGATGAATTATTGTCTAAGGGATTGATAAGACCCAGTGTATCATCCTAAGGAGCACCAGTAATCTTTGTGAAAAAGAAGGATGGTACTTTGTGATTGTGCATAGATTGTTAAATGCTTAACAAAGCTACAGTAAAGAACAAGTATCCATTGCCACGTATCGGTGATATTTTTGATCAAATGCGAGGAGCTAATGTATTTTCAAAGAATGAGGAGGATCATTATAAGCATTTAGAGATAATTGTACAATGACTGAGAGAACATAAGTTGTATAGGAAACTCTCTAAGTGTACTTTCTTCCAAAAGAAAGTGCAGTATATTGGACATGTGATATTAGTTGAAGGTATCTCAGTTGATCCAACTAAGATCAAGGCAATGCTAGAATGTCCAGTGCCCAAGAATGTCTCTAAGGTAAGAAGTTTTATGGGTTTGGCAGGATATTATAGAAAGTTTGTTGAAAACTTCTCCAAGATAGCCTTTCCAATTACTTCTTTGCAGAGAAAAGGGAAGAATTTTGAGAGGACAGAAAAATTCCAAGCAGCATTTGATCTACTCAAAGAGAAGTTAACTACTGCCCCAGTTTTGAAAGTACCAAATCCTGATGGTGACTTCACTGTTATCATGGATGCATCAAGAGAATGCTTAGGTGGAGTTTTAATCCAAGAAGGACAAGTAATTTCTTATGAATCAAGGAAGTTGAAACCCTATGAGCAAAATTATGCATCACATGATTTAGAGTTAGCAACATTGGGTCATGCACCATAGATGTGGAGGCATTACTTGTTGGGAAATCCCTTTGAGATGAAAATCGATCATCATAGGTTGAAATATCTATTCATGCAACCTATTCTAAATGTAGGGTAGAGAGGATGGTTGGATTTGATAGCTAATTATGACCTCAATATCAGCTACATCAAGGGAAAAGAAAATTGGGTTGTCGATGCCTTAAGTCGTAGATGTCATATTACCTCAATAGTGGCAATCCAAACTAACTTTAAAGGCCAAGTATTATGGAATTCCAATGAGTATGAGTACTACATACAAGTTAAGCAAGCACTCATGAGCAATCCGCAAGATGCAAGATATGAAGGATTTCATTTTGAACCCAATGGGTTGCTTAGGTATAAGGGGAAAATGTATGTACCTGACTTAGAAGAGTTAAGAAATCTGCTATGGAAAGAAGTTCATGAAGCACCATACTAAGAACATCTTGGTGTGACAAAATGTTGGCTGATGTAAAGCCATTATATTTTTTGAAAGGGATGAAAGGGGATGCTACTATATTTGTGGCTAGGTGCCTAGAATTTCAAAGGGTGAAATCTAAACATCATCATCTTGTAGGCTTGTTATACCCACATGAAATTCCAAAGAGTAAGTGGCAAGTCATAAGTATGGACTTTGTGCAAGGAATAAGCACAATTCCATTCTTGCGGTTCTAGATAAGCTTACTAAGGTAGCACATTTCATACCTAGGAATCTAACTAATGGAGCTTCTGTAATAGCTCGAAAATTCATTCAAGAGGTGTTTAGACTACATGGAATTCTTCAGAAGATTATCACAGATAGGGATGCATGCATCATCTCAAGGTTTTAGCAAACCTTATTTTTTGCACTTAGGGCTTAGCTAAATATAAGTTCAACATGTTGGAAATAAAAGGACATACAACTGAGAGGGGGGTGAATCAGTTGTCATAGAAATTCAAAACTTATTCAACTTATTAACCTTGTTCTCTAATATGATTATTAACCATGAAAACATAAATCATCAACACATCAAAAACACACATAACACCAAGATTTTTTATGTGGAAACCCTGTTAGGGGAAAAACCATGGTGGACATCAATCCACAAGATTATACCCTTTTAAAATTATAATTAAAATGAAATATGGGGAATGTACATGCATTCAAGAACACTACTTAGAGCTCACTGCTCAATTACAAAGGAAGACACACTGTCTTACAAAGAGATTTGGATTAAATCCATCTGGATTTTGAATTGAGAAAATAGCATCTACTAATGTCTTATTACAGTTCCAATTAAAAACACGAACACTTCTTCACACTTCTTCACACTTCTTCACACTCTGCTCTACCTTCGAATTATTTAGAACATTATTCATGCACACACACAGAAGCACACCTTTTTCACACTTAAATTTGAATAAACAATCACTCTTATATATCCACAGTATGAAATTTCATTGCTACAAGTCAGCCACAAAGAAATAATAAATTGAATATAAATTGTCAGCCCAAAACATTAAAGTTTATCAATGTGAATCAACCAAAGTTGGCCACAACTTAGTGAGGACCCAAATCAAAATCTCCAACATTAAGACACTTCAATTAATTTCTCCTTGAAGATCCACAACATGCTACAAACACTATGTCGGCCAAGAACAAGAAAAACATGAAGACACAAGAGAAAATTGTCAACCATACTCACAACGATCAATGCGGACATGCAACAAAGATAGAGCATGATCTAGAAACATCCGCAAGCATTAAAAATCACAATAAAAGCATCCACAGTAACTAAACTAACTGAAATAGCATCATCTTCAATTAGGAACACCAACTAAAGAAACAAAAAAAATGTCTAAATGGAAATCTTCATGCAGATCTCTAAAAATAAACATGGATAAACTAGATACACTCAGCAGCAAACACTTTAGTCCACAACCTTTGATCAACAATGTACATAAATAACCACCATACTGAACTTCACTTCACCACTAACAAAATAGAACTCATTTATTACAATTTTCTCAATATCCTCAACATATACAACTTCAAATGCATTTATGCTAATAGTGTTGACGTCAATGAAAACAACATATCATCAACACAACCACAAAATCCAACAATCTCCCCCTTTGGAATTGATGGGAACACGTGATGTGAAAAAAACCATCAACATAACTAACTCCTGCTTAGGTTTTGACTCATCTTCTCCTCAAAACTTTCACATAATCTTTCTCCCCATATGGCTCTTCTCCTCAAATAACCACCAATTTTTCACATTACTCTTCTTCCCCTTTGACATCAATGACAAAGTTCTCTAAGTTTTGAACCATGTATCTGAATTTTTGAACATCTGACTACTCCCCCTGAGTAGCAGCCACAACAACATCAATTTGAGACAAGATATGATGGTGAAATGCATGGATTTATGCAATGTAATGCATCCTTAGTTATGATTAGGAGGGGTAATCACCCCTAAATTCCCTCTGAGATACTCAAAAGTATCCTTAGGCAACGGCTTGGTAAAGATGTCTGCAATCTACTACTTAGTAGGCACATACTCCAATCTGACTTCCTTTTCACTTACCTTCTCCCTCAAAAAGTGAAACTTGATAGATATATGCTTTGTTTTTTAATGCAACACCGAAATCTTGGAAATATTCATAGCACTTTTGTTATCACAGAATATAGCAATAGGCTCATCATATATAATTATGATATCCTTCAACATCTATTTCATCCACAAGACTTGAGTACAATTATTAGCAGCAACAATGTATTTGGCCTCTATAATAGATAAGGAATGGCATGCTGCTTCTTGGTTAACCATGAAATTAGATTCTTACCCAAGAAAAATGCTCCACCACTAATACTTTTTATGTCATTCACATCTCCTGCCTAGTCAGCATTAGTAAAGGAACTCAAAGTAATATCATCATCTTTAGGATACCATAGGCCAAGATCAATAGTTCCCTTCAAGTATTTGAAAATTCTCTTCACAAGAGTCACATGATATTCTTTCAGATTAGCTTGAAATCTTGCAAAAAATACATACAACATTCATGATATCAGGCCTAGTTTGAGTTAAGTACTACAATCCACCAATTATTGATCTATATCTTGTCTGATTTATTTTCGGAGAATCATCTTTTGTTGTCAACTTGCATTTGGTCACCATGGGTGTACAAACTTTCTTTAAATTATCCATACAAATATCTTCAACAATTCCTTCACATGCTTGGATTGAGATATGAAAATCCATTTATCTAACTGAGTAATTTGCAATCCCAAAAATAATTTCATCTCACCAATCATAGACATCTCAAATTCATTATGCATCTCATTAACAAACTTCATGCACAAAGCATCATCTCCTCCAAAAATAATATCATCAACAAGGACTTCAACAATCAAATCTTTATCATCATTATTGAAATACAAATTACTATCAGTGGTACCTTTGTTAAATCCAAGCTTCATCAAATACTTGTCCAATCTTGCATACCATGCTCTAGGGGCTTGCTTGAGTCCATATAATGTTTTCTTCAACCAACACACCATATCTTCTTTATCATTCAACTAGAATCCATCAGGTTGCTCAACATACACTTCTTCCAATTCACCATTTAGAAAAGTTGATTTTACATCCATGTGATAAACTTTGTAGTTCTTGTGAGCAACATAGGCAAGAAATAATCTTACAGCTTCAATTCTAGCAACAGGGGCAAAGGTCTTCAAAATAATTTCCCTCCATTTGTGAATATCCTTTACATACCAGTCTTGATTTGTTTCTAACCACTTCACCTTGCTCATTCAGTTTGTTTCTAAAGACCCATTTGGTTCCAATGACATTCTTATCCTTAGGTCTGGGAACAAGAATCCATGTATCATTCTTTTCAATCTATTTTAACTCTTCTTTCATTGCTTCAATACAATGCTCATCTTTACATGCTTCATTCACACTAGTAGGCTCAGTCTTTGAAATCAAGCAATATTCTTCTACAATATTTCTCCTAGTTTAGACACCTTTGTTCTTATCACCTATAATATGATCTTATGAATGATTCAATCTTACATACCTCAGAGTCTTCTTAGGATTTTCTTCAACTTCAGGCTCTTCTGATCTTTCTTCTGCTCTTTCACCAGTTTCTCCTTCTTCTTCATTTTCTTGATTTACTGGATTGATTTGCATTTTATTTGTAGTCTAAACTTGCTTTCCTTTGTTTGTATTGTCATCCTAATCATTGGAGTCATATCCACAGGTTCTAGATAGTGTACCAAAGTCTTCATCAACCTTAACTTTTTCACTTTCAACCATTTTCTTCAATATTTTATTGTAACACCGATAGGCCTTACTTTTAGTAGCATAACCCAAAAAGATACCTTCATCACTCCTAGCATCAAACTTTCCTATGTCTTCATCTCTCTTAATATAACATCTACTTCCAAATATCTTGAAGTATTTAATAGTAGGATTTTGACCAATCCATAGCTCAAAAGGGGTCTTACCAGTATCACCTTTGATTTGTACTTGGTTCAATGTGTACATAGCAGTACTCATGGCTTCTCTCCAATATATATGAGGAACATTTCCTTCCAGCATCATAGTTCTAGCCGCATCTTCAATTTTTTTGTTCCTTTCCACAACTCCATTTTGTTGAGGGGTTCGCAATGTAGATAATTGTCTCTTTATTCCATGTTCTTCACAAAAAGTATTAAATTCACCAGAAGTGAATTCACCATCTCTATCTGATCTCAGACATTTAATCTTCAAACTTGTCTCTATCTCAACCATAGCTTTAAAGATCTTGAACTTTTCCAGTGCTTCATATTTATCCCTTAAGAAAGTAACCCATACCATTCTAGAATAATCATCAATGAGTAACATGAAATACCTGTAACCTTGTAAAATTTTGACCTTAGAGGGACCACACAAATCAGTATGCACAAGCTCTAACAATTCATTTGAACAATGCTTTTTACTCCGAAATGAAATCCTAGTTTGCTTTCCCAATTGATATTCCTTGCATATTGCATTAGTAGGTTTCACCAACTTAGGTAGATCTCTCACAGCCTTAGTGGATCTTATCTTGACAATATTATCAAAATTAACATAACACAACCTCCTATGCCATAACCAACTTTCATCAACTTGAGCAATCAAACAACTTTTACTAGCAGCACTCAAGTGAAAGATGTTACCTTTTATTTTTGTACCTAATACAATTTCATTTCTGGAACTCAATATTCTGCACTTTCCATCCTTGAACTAAAGATTGTATCCCTTATCAACCATTTTACCACACTCAAAATATTATGCTTCAATCCTTCTGCATATAGAACACCATCAGTATTATGCTTGCCATCAAGAGAAATGCAACCTCTTCCATGGATCACACCAGTTGTATTATCATCAAATCTCACAACACCACCATTATAATTTTCCAAGCTTACAAACTTACTTTTCTCTCCAATCATTTGATGTGAACATCCACTGTCAATTACCCATTCATCTTTTTCTTCAACTTGAGCAGCCAAGGATTTTTCCACATTTGTACAACCAACAGATTCAGTAGATGCAGGATTATTTTCCTTGATAGCAATAAATACCCATTCATCATCACTTTTATTCCCTTTATCATATTCATCATTTGTCATGCCTTCATCAGCAACATAGTAACACTTCTTCTAAAATCTTGTTATGTCTTGGTTTAGCAGCTCTTTCCAGACACCTTGATGCAAAATGACCTATCTTATTACAAGAAAAGAATTTAAGAGGTAATTTTCCTTCATACTTACCTTTTCCTCTCAGTACTCTTGACAATAAGTGTGTCCAACTCTTTTAGCTCTCTTTCTTCTTCTTCAATCTATCTGATTTCATCCTCATACTTGAATGTATTTCTAGATGAACTCTCACCCGGATCATATCTTTGTCTATCTCTTCTGGAAGTAGTAGCCTTAAATGCATATTCAACCTTAGGAAGGGCATCACCAAATTCACTCAACTCAAAATTAGTTGACTTACCAACCAATGTATCTCTAATTATGTTTGTTATAGTTTGGAGGTCTTCAATAGCACTAGCTTTGACTTTGTAAGAATCAGGAAGGGATCTAAGCACTTTAGCAACAATCTCATATTCATCTATCTTTCCACCAACACATCTAATACCACACACAATTTCATTCACTCTTTGCATGAAAGTATTAATGTTCTCATCATCACCCATTCTCAACCTTTCATATTTCCCTTTCAAACTATACAACTTAGCAATCTTCACATTAGCATCACCTTCATACAAGGTTTCCAACTTTTTCTAGATCTCATAAGCAGTCTTCAGATCCATAACATTTGTCATCTCAAAATCAGTCAAAACACTCAACAAAGCTTCCTTAGCCCAGATATTATATTCAGCATATGTACTATTCGGTGGAATAACATACCTATTACTTGTAATGCTCCAGTAGGGTTCACCAATGCATCTCAGATGGCACTCCATTCGAGTCTTCCACAAAGAATAATTTGTTCCATCAAATCTCAGACTATCCTTCTTGTAACTTGCCATCCCGGATCACCTTAATTTGTTAAACTTCTTCCAGGGAACCTACTCTGATACCAATTGTTGGCAATACAAGGGTGGACAACTAAGAGGGGGGAAGTGAATCAATTATCACATAAATTCAAAACTTATTCAACTTATTAACCTTGTTCTCTAATCTAATTATAAACCATGAAAACATAAATTATCAACACATCAGAAACACACATAACACCAAGATTTTTTACATGAAAACCCTGTTAGGGGAAAAACCACAGTGGAGGTCAGTCCACAAGATTATACCATATTAAAAGTATAATGAAAATGAAATATGGGGCATGCATTCAGGCACACTATCTAGAGCTCACTACTCAATTACAAAGGAAGACACACTTTCTTACAAAGAGATTTGGATTAAAGCCATCTGGGTTTTGAACTGAGAAAATAGCATCTGCTAATGCCTTATTACAATTCCAACTAAGCACATGAACAATTCTTCACTCTTCTTCACACTTCTTCACAATTCTTCACACTCTGCTCTACCTTCAAATTATTTAGAACATTATTCACGCGCACACACAGAATCACACCTTTTTCACACTTAAATTCAAATAAACAATTGCTCTTATATATCCACAACATGAAATTTCATCGCTACAAGTCGGCCACAAAGAAATAATAAAATGAATATAAACTGTTGGCCCACAACATTAAAGATTATTAATGTGAATCAACTAAAGTCAGCCACAACTTAGTGAGGACCCAAATCAACATCTCCAACATGAAGACACTTCAATTAATTTCTCCTCAAAGATCCACAACACGCTAAAAACACTATGTCAGCCAAGAACAAGAAAAACATGAACATGCAAGAGAAAATCGCCAACCATGATCACAACGATCAATGCGGACGTGCAACAAAGATAGAGCATGATCTAGAAACATCCACAAGCATCACGAATCTCAAGAGAAGCATCTATGGCAACTAAAATAACTGAAATAGCATCATCTTCAATCAGGAACACCAACTAAAGAAATAGAAAAACTATTTGAAATCTTCATAACTTGATCAAATCTTCATGTGGATATCTAAAACTCAACGTGGATAAACTAGATACACTCAGCAACAAACCCTTTATTCCACAACCTATGATCAACAATGTATAGAAATAACCACCATACTGAACTTCACTTCACCACTGACAACCTGGAACTCATTTATTACAATTTTCTCAATATCCTCAACATATACAACTTCAAATAAATTTATACTAATAGTGTTGACATCAATGAAAACCACATATCATCAACACAACCACAACATCCAACACAACATATCATCCAAAAAAGGATGGAAAAACAAAAAGGGTGAATCAAGTACTCAAAGACCTACTTAGAATGTATTACATGGATTAAAAATACAAGTGGGAAGATTACTTTCCTTCAATGGAATTTTCGTATAACAATTCCTACCATTCTGCAATAAAGATGGCTCCTTGCAAAGCATTATATGGTCAAAAGTGTCAAAACCCTATAAGTTGGGATAAACTTGAGGATAGGGTGAGTCTTGGACCAAATATGCTGGTTGAAATGGAAGAATAGGTTAGGATTGTTAAGCAAAGGCTAGTTGAAGCCAATGATAGACATAAAAACTATGCAAATGCAAAGTGAGTACCCCAAAATTTTGCAGTAGGTGACAAGGTGTTGTTAAGGGTAAAACCTCATAAGAGCTCCATCAAGTTTGGAAAGTCATCCAAATTAGCTCCACACTATGTAGGACCTTTTGAGACTCTTGAGGAAGTGAATCCTATAGCTTACCAAATTGTGTTGCCACCAACTCTTGCCCAACTGCATAACGTCTTTCATGTTTCTTACCTAAAGAAGTGTATACCAAGAGATAATCATGTAATTGATTGGAATGCTTTACAGGTACATGACCCTAGAGTGGTAACAATCGAGCCTACCAAGGTACTTGGAATGTGTAAGATTCGCTTACATAACCGGGAAATTTTGCAGTGCAAAGTCCAATGGGACTAGTATGTAGAAGATTTTGCCACTTGGGAAGACTATGCTGAGATACAAAAAAAGTTTCAATTTTTTACATGCTTTTGAAAGTACTTGAAAAACAATGTTGTTTGTTTGTTTGTTTTATGTTTGCTACATAAAATCATTGAGGATGATGATTCACAAGGGGGGGAGTATGTCACACCCCCATTGTGTGTTTACCTATTTACTATAACTATGCTAGAGTAAATTATTGCATGAGTGAATGTATTTGGAATTTTGATTGGAAATATATGTGGTTGCACTTTTTTTATCAAAGAATTATGAATGAATATTTATTTCATTATTATGTGATGGAATGCATATATGGAAATGAATGGTTATTGAATTTGATATTCTAATTATAAAAATTATTATGTAAATGCTTGTTTTGATGAATAGATGACTACCATGAAATATGTTAAGTTGGATGCAGGTTCATATTCAATCCTCCAGGAGTGAGGGGAAGTATCACTTAGGAGAAGAACTTGGTTGGGTAACCTGTAATGAAACCTAACTGAGCTTACACACACACTCACAATAGAATGGTTGATTCAAGTCATAATGTTGGGAATTGGTAAGTCATCCTTTAGTATGATGTGTTTGCATTAGGAAGGATCTTGATTACTGCTAAGTGCATTCTTGGATGATGTTTATGTGTTTGATTTCTTCTTTATATTAAAACGCTTGACTGGGGAGATATATATACAGAGGATGTATATATATGTATACATATGCATGTCGACAATATCCATACATGTAAGAGAACACATACATAAGAGTACATAGGTAGATGTACCTATGCACGCTTATGCACGGGTTGCTTATGATAATGGTGACATCGTAGGGACAATAAGACATATGTATGTATATATATATATATATATATATATATATATATATATATATATATATATATATATATATATATATATATATATATATATATATTATGACAAGTAATTGTTCATGTACTTAACTGTGTAATCAAATGTATATATATAAGATATATACATATGTATACATGTATCAAAATAATATGTATGTGTTGACAAATGGAAATGTCCATACGGATAAATCAATATATGTATATGTATGTATACATGTACATAGATGTATATGTATACAAACGATATTATATATGAAAATTTAACTTGGACTTATTCATTGGAATACCAAGTGGAATATTTAGACAAACTTATTTGTCAATTATTATAGAAAATAGATATATATATATACACATATATATACATATATATATGTGTGTGTGTGTGTGTGTATACATATATATATTTATATGTATATATGTAGGCATCGAAAGTATATTGATTGACATTGTGCATCTAATCCTGACTTACTAACATCGTTTCTTCCTAAATCATCCCTTCTAAACATTTAATCAAATCCCCCTATCTGATTAAATTCATCAATATTCGTCTCTTAATTAAATAAATCATTTTGTCTAATTAAATCACTTTCTCTTGTTAATTAAATCAATCCATCTGATCTAATTATCCCTATTTAATTAAATAATCAATTTATTTGATTAAAATCTCTAAAGTATATCCATTAAATTAAATAAATTAAAACCTTATTTGATTTAATCTAACACCATCCCTTTTAATTAAATAAATCAAAATATTTATTTAATTAGCCTCTTATCATATTCCTCTCTTATATTTAAATAAATCCATAAATCTAAGTCAAATAAGTCATCATCTAATCTCCTCAAATTAATTAAACCCTTGATTAATTTAACCTTGTCTCATGTCATATCCTCTAGATAATGCAAGTTGCACATTAAAATAGATTTAATTCATTTATTAAATCCCTATTTTCCCTCACAAGGCATCTTTTGGAATATTCTTTCAATTTGAATTCAAAAATTCCAAGTCAACATGTACATCCAACAAGGCATTTAAAACCTCTTACATGTCCTTTGCCTTGAGCCAAGTGGCATTTATTGCATTTTCCCTTCCCTCTTACATGTCATTTCAACAAATTTGAATTTCAAATATTGGCATTTATTGGCACAAACCCCAAATCTTGCACAACCATCATCCATTCATAGCTTGACAAGTGGCACCATATCATTGGATGAAAGTTATTCCCACATTGCTCAAATTTGGACTTTCATCCATCTTAAAATCCTATAAATGAAGAGCTCCTCTCCTCATTTCACAATCCACAATCCAAGCAAAGTTACCATGCTAAAATACTTAGCCATTTCCACACATCATTCAAATTCCTAGTTAAATTTTTTGCAGATTTGGCTTGGAGTTCTCATCTTTTCATCAAAAGTGGATCAACAATCTCTTCAACATTCGAATCTTGCATCATAGGAATTGGGAAAGGGCCAATTTTCACATCAAACTGGCACCAATTCCCCCATGGGATCAAGTGTTTGTTATTTGAATTAGGATTGAATCTAGTTTTTATCATTTTCTTTGTGTTCTTGCTTATTTTCTTTCCTATTTTGATTTGTAAATGGATTTCATGGGGAATCCTTCTTTTAGCTTGTAATTCCTTGTCTAACTCATTTATTCATGTTGTTTTGCAGGTACTAGGAAAAGGGTTCGCACATTCGGCGCTAAAGGGAGGGCTTGACATCAACATTTCTAACATTTCCTCAAATTTTTTGTGTTTTCTTGACACACAGGAAATTCCAATGCGGGTTCGTCAGCGTCACTGTTTTAGCACTGTAGGCTCGTCAGTGTCACTTTTTTAGCATCGCGGGCTCGTCAGCATCGCTGTTTTAGCGCCACTGGGCTCATCCCACCAAAAAATTCAAATCCTAAACTCTACCACTGGAATTGCCGATCTGCGTCAGTTTCAAAAAATTCTAAACTCCAAAGCTTTCAAAAACTACGACGCTGGGCAAAAAGAGCAATGCAATCGTGCTCTCTGTCCCGACACAGAGCGTCGCTGACTGGTAAAGTGACGCTGTAAGAGTGACGCTGGGAGGAAAAAATAGCGACGCCTTCACGAGTTGCGATGCTGGAAGATAGTAAAAGGGAGAAATTTAATTTTTAGCACATGCTTTAATTTATGATTGCTTCTTCCTCTGTTTTCTTCTTTTTAAATTTTTGTGTTTTTCTAGAATCTGACTGTTTTTCTCCTTTGTAGGTTAGAAATCAAAAACTAAGGGAAGAGGAGCATGGTGATGACATTTTGTCCAATTAAAGTGTTTATAAACACTTAAGTGTTTGTTTAACACTTCCTTAGGAATTTTGTCATCTTTTCATCTTTAGAACACTAGCTTTCATTTGGGCTTAAAAAGAACTTTTCAATTCCATTTATTGCAAAGGTTAAAACGAACAATAGGATCAACAAATGACTAGATTTTGTTTATGGGATTAACAAATTGAACAAATTTTTATCACTTGTCTTTTTGGTGCTCTAAAATGAACTCATATATTGCTTTGAGGATTTAAAAATAACAAGTGTAGTGTTTTTCATGAGGACTTACTTAGACTAAGGCCATTGGAAAAGGACATATGTGCTTCTCTCGCACTTTATAGCTATCTTGAGAATCAAAAGGCCTTTTCCATGAATTTGGTATGAGACAAATCAATCACCTCCACACTTCGATTTGGGCTTAAAATTGAACAAAATATTATGTGTGTGAGTGGGGGAATTTTTGTGTATATTCTCTCTCTTTGTTGCTATCAAAGATTGATCGAGTTATGAATTTTGTTCTTCATTTTCTTTTGTTTATCTTAGAGGGCCTGCCTTGGGGAAAAAGTACTCACCCAAGGGAATGACTCAACTGGTAACACTCTAAAGCCAAGAGTATTTCCAGTCGGGATATAAATGTGGATATTGGAAGAAATGCCAATATCACGCGGTTGACTCCGACAAGATGGATCCAAAAAGGGACTCTTGCCATGTTGGGTCAACTCCTATGAACGAAAAGTCCTTACTAAAACCCATGTGCTAGAATTTTCCAAAACCCTTTTATCTATTTGTTGGTGCAAGAATGGTCATTTTGAAGCCGCGCCACACTTTTACGGTCTTCTAGTAGAAATGGAAAACATGCCATGGAGTTTCATGGGTGTTGATGCTTGGTTGCCCCGTATAAGTGAGTGTCGTGGAGGGAAGCCAGTGGATTCAAGCATCTAACCATTCGCTAGAGATAAGCATAGATGGACTTGTCCAAGTGGGAATCTAACAAATATTGTCTTACACATCCATAGGATTGTACTTATTCTTAGGTTACAAAATGCATTGCTTGATCGAAAACATCTCAAAAACAAACACTTAACATCATCCAAATTTCAAACCCTTTTGAAGATAAATACAATTGACTCAATCCATATGTTATTGCTTTCCCTTGGGATTCACATCCTTAGAGGTTTCTAAGCATTGGATTATATCACAATTTGTCTTCTTAAGTAAACAATAAGAAAACCCTTGCCTTAAGTTCATTAAATTTCCACATAATATATCTTGTGGGGTTTGAAGAAATTAAGACATTGGACATCTTAGTTTGAAAACAAAATTGAAGAAAGTGTTTTTGGTAAAATAAATACATTAAGCAAAGATAAACAAAATGAATTTTCATGTGTGTTGAAGACCCCAAAACCCAAAACAAAACAAATCATTGATTGGAAATCCGAAATTGAATGTTCAAATGAAATCATTTCTTGGTTACAAAGGTCATTAGGAAGCATTTGCATGCTCTTCAATACCTAGGTCTAAAGCAAACAAATTTTACCTTTTTAGGCTCATCTTAGGATCAAAACATATCAAAAAATCCTTTTCATCCATCCATCAAAACATCAAAACAAAATCCATCTCATCATCACCTTTTGGAAAATCTTGAAATCATCCTTGATACTAGGCTTTATGGAAAAATCAAATCCATCAATATCATTAATACTATATCCTTGAAAACATCAATCAAAATCACCTTTGATTAGGCATGTGTAGATGCATCCTTTTTCATATACTTAGTCAAAGTTATCAAAATCATCTTGTCTAGCTTAGTGTATGTAGATGAATCCTTCTTCATATGCTTAGTGAAACAAATCATCTTGCTTGAATAGGTGTGGGTAGATGCATCCTTCTTCTCACACATATTCAAATTATCATCCTTTGAACAAAGCTATCCCTTAGATCATCATCCAACATCTTAGGATCTTTTTGTTCAAAATCCAAATCAAAAGAAAATCAAAATCAAGAACAAAATCTCAAATCTTAAAAAACCAAAATCAAAATCAAACACCAAAAAGTCCTAAAAGCCTAGTGTCTCATTCAAGACTTATCAAAAGCCACAACATCCATATCATCCATCCTTAAAAACATCATCATCATATCATCATCACATTTGATCCTCAAGGCATCCTAAAACTTTATACTTTGGGGACATAAAATAGAGATCATTCCAAAGAATCAAGAGATTCATCTCCTATATTCTCAAAGACTGATCCGTGTTTTATGGTTCAAACGATATCTCAATACAAGAATAGTATGGAAGCCAACAAGGAAACACCCGCTTCAAGCCATCTTAGCCAAACCAACGCAGAAATGAATCCAGCAGAATCAAGCAATCCATTGACCCTCTCATCATCCCAAAATCCGCAAGAAGAAAATAAAGGAGAGGACATCACTTTTGGAATGTCTCGTGAAGAAACGACAAAAATGCTCCAAAATCCAAACAACCATAGAATCATCAACATCATGATGAGACTTAACCCTTCGTTGTACATGCTTGAACTAGCAAAACAAGAGGCCAAGTTGCCTTCCGATTTTGACGTGAGCACTATAGTAGATACATCTTTTCCACCAATCTCATCCACCATCCCCATTTCATCTACACCTCCATCTCAAAACATCACACAAAACATCCCACAACTCACAACATCATTTGCTCCAACTCAACCCAACGTTAACAAGGGAAACGCATTTCTCAATGCTCTTCAATCACATCCCCTTGTGAATAACCAAAACTTGGATGCAAACACCACATTGGAACAAAACATCCCCCAAAATCCATTACACAAAAATGTTCCTCTCACCTTGCACTATGACCCATCATCAACATTTTTTCATGGAGCACCACAAACACCTCTTCTCACAAACTCACAAGAAGAGGGAGATATGTTTGGACCAGGGGGCATATTTGATACCACACAACAACTAACACCCCTTACATTTCCACCTATCCCACCATTGCCATTATCATTTGCACCACTCCTTAGTTTAGGGCTTCCCCCCTACCAAGTATCAATCAAACCGCTATCCCAACCATCAATCAAAACATCACACCAAATGCTCAAAAATTGTTGTTGATATCGCAACAACAAACGACGAACATACAAGCAATGGCAAAAACATCAAACATCCCTTTAACATCGCAAAGCATGGTCTCACAAGGACCAATTACATCAATACCATTATCCAACATGCAAAACATCAACACAACATTATCATCTACCACCATCCCAAATCCACCACCACCCCCACCACCGCTAATGTTCACCACATCAAACCAATTTGACACAGCATTACAAGTCGCTTTCCAAAGAGGATACCAACAAGTGAAAAAATAAAAATTCATGCAACAAGTTGCTCAAGCCACACAAGTTGCCCAAGTTGCTCAAGCAGCACAAGCTGCCCAAGCTGCACAAGCCGCGTTACAAGCATAACAAGCACAACAATCCCAAGCTCTATTGCAATAGAAACAACAAAAAGTTTCCCAAGTTGCGCAAGCATCACAAGCACAAAGGACCGCTCAAGCACAACTTCTATTGCAGAAACAAGTCACACAAGCACAAGCCCAAGCTCAAGCACAAGCTCAATATTAGGCACAGCAAGTACAAGCACAAGCACAACTTCTTGCACAAGTAGCACAAATGCAAGCATATCAGCAAGCACTAAAGCAATACCAAGAGTAGCAAGAAGTAGCAGAAATGGCAGCCCAACAACAAGCATTGTGGGAACAAAAGCAAGCACAACAACAAGCGTTGTTGGAACAGCAACAAATGCAACAACAAGCACAAATCCTAGCGCAACAACAACAAGATCAACAACAAGTATTGTTTATCCAAAAGCAAGTAGAAGCTTACTTCACTCACAAGAACACACAAATACCATCAAACAATGCACCAAACAACCCATTCACCCAACCGGTGATTGGAACATCTCAAAACACCTTCATCCCACCCCCTGATTCACAAAATGATGTGATGACACAACTCAGGTTTCTCTCGCAACAAGTGCTCGACCTTTAGTCAGGATGAACAACCAAAACACCAAGCAACTTGTGTCCCTATCCATTTGATAGGAGCCTAGACATGAAACCATTCCCAAAGGGATTTGAGATCCCTAAATTTGACAAATATCGAGGGATGGGAAACCTTGAAGATCACATCAGGGAATTTCAGGTTCATTGCATGGAAGTCGCATATGATGATACTTATCTCGTGTGGCTATTCCCTAGGAGTTTAGCAAGCAACGCTATAGAATGGTTCTCTCGGTTACCTTCAGGCATTAGAACCTTCCAAGAAATAAGGGATGAATTCATCAGGAACTACGCATGTAACATTACAATGGATGTCAGTCTCGAAGAATTATATGCTCTAAAACAAGGAAAGAATGAATCTTTTTCTTCATTCCTTCAACGATGGTGATCCAAGGCCAATCAAAGCAAATGGACCATGCCAAAAGAACAAGTTTGCACCATCATAGCCAACCTTGAAAGTCGCTTGTCATTTCATCTCAAGATTCAGGGCATCACCACATATGACCAATTGATTTCCAAGGTGCATAGCATCGAAAGAGCTCTTGTGACTCAACCCATGGAATCAACATCATATCACGAACAACAAAACAATCACCCACCATCCAATTATAATGATAAACCTTGAACATGGGAAAGGAACAAGAATGTTACTAATGATGGTGTTGTAGATGCCAAGGTGGTCATTAGTTGTCCACGCCAAAATACACCCACACCACAAATCCAAAATCGATGCCAAAACACTCATCAACAACATATCAAACCAACAACAATCCAACCATCAATAACCTCAATGATCAAAGAGGACCACCCCAACGAAAAATTTATCCCAAACAAAAATACACCATTTTGGGGGAACCACTGGAGGACATAATAAAAAATTTGATCGATGAAAAACTCATCAAACCTCCTACATTTGAGAATTAACAAGAACCCGATGTCAAACCTCCTTGGTACAACGAGAATCAAATTTGTGAATTTCACAAAATCAAAGGCCACACCACAAACAGTTGCATGAGACTCAAAAACATCATCCAAGATCTCATCGACAAAAGAATCATAAACGTAGAACAACCTACAGGCAATCAAGATCTTAAAATCTACATGAATCTAATGCTGAAGCATGGCAACAAAGGGAATAAAAAGGATAAAGGGAAGGCTAGTTTCAACCATGTGTATGAAACAGTCATTGCATCCCTAAATGAAGACTGCATGGTCATCACCATCAAGGGCGCCCATGCCGAAGATTGTGGAGTCACCACAAGAGGCGGAAAAGTCACCATTGTAGGATCATCCCAACCCAATAGAGTCCCTTCATCTAGAGTCATTCCGCATAGCTACAATTTTGTAGAACAACTCAAGAGAACACCAACACACATCTCTATCATGGAGTTGTTAAAAATATCATCAGCCCATAAGAAGATCCTTGCGGAAGCATTAGCCTCATCCACTATCCCCGCAGATCTCGATGCGGACCAATTCCAAGCTATGGTCGGAAATATCATAACACCTAATCTCTTTACATTCTCTGACCAAGATTTCCCCGCCCAACCATCTCACAACCATGCACTTCACTTGGAGGCCATTGTAAATAAGAGAAAAATCAAAAGGGTCTTGGTGGATGGAGGTGCAGGCTTGAACATATGTTCCCTAAGCCTCATCAAGCAGTTAAAAATATCTGAAGATTCCATCAACAAAGGGAAAGGCATCACGATCAAAGCATATGATGACCAAGAAAGAGTGTCTCAGGGCATGATTAAACTCCCTATTTAGGTAGGGCCAACGCTCATGGAAACCACATGTCAGGTATTGGACCTTGAGCTACCATACAATATCCTCCTAGGCCATCCATGGATCCATGCGATGAAAGCCGTAGCATCAACCTTTCACCAATGTGTGAAATTTACACATAACGTACAAGAGGTTATTGTCCATGGAGATCCTAAACCATTCTCATACTGCAAGAATCTTGAAGCCAAATATTACAAAATCCCCCAAGTGCCGAAAAATGATGAGGGCCCATCCACATCATACATTGATCCTACAACCCTCACATCCACTTTTGAGACAGAGACACCCACCATCCCCACCATTCCCACCATCTATGACATCAAGCTCATTATCCAGGAGGATGGTTGTGGAAGCTATAGGCTCCCTAATAATGCTTTTGTGATAGGAGAGTTACCTCAATCTCCTAGATCATGGGGTCGTCCACAAGAAAATCAAGCTTCCACATCACAAACGTTTCCTGAAGACTATCCTGAATTCACAAGATGGGGAGACCTTGGCCATGAGGTTATTGAAGCAGATCCATCTCACATGTTATATTGAGATGAGAGACCAACACCTGTATTACCAATGGATGAAAGAAGTAGGGGCCTACAAATGATGCTTGCAATGGGCTACGAAAGAAACCAAAGACTGGGACAAAATGACAATGGGCTCATAATACCTATCATGCTAGAGATGCGACCCATAAAAAATCTTGGTCTTGGATGTAGCCCTCCGAGAATAACCATACGTGGCTGAAATCCTCTGGTTAGAGCAGTTAATGTCTCTCCTTAGCCAGTGCTAATACAAGTACACTCACCAATAGTCATAGGAAGAGACACACATAATTTCTTAACTAAGCCCTATATTAGTAGCGATGACGAAGATCCCATATCTAATCTACCTAGGGTATTCGAAGATACCACCCTGTGTATGATTAGTACCATATCCTTTGAACCAGATAGTCAAAATCATGAGATTCATTTAGTCTACCCCCAACTGATCGACTATGACCAACGAGGACCACCAGTTCTCGATACATTCAAAAATGATGAGGCACTCTCAGAATTCATGGGATTGAGGGATAACATTCCAGATGGAGACCATAAGGCAGGGTTTATGATGGAGTTAGACACACAGGCCTATTATGGGGAAATGATTGAATCCTTTAGTCGCAAAAGTGAAAAACTAAGAATCATATCCAAGTCCTTGAGTGAAAACCACACCGTGGCACTCTCTGACAAGAAAATAGTAAAAAGAAAGGATGTATCCAATGGTGAAAACCTCTTTGAGGCACCTGAAGATGAAGGATTCAATCTTCCCTTAACAACTATTCATCAAGAGAAGTCAGCGGCCTTGGCCGAAAAGTTCAATCTATTCAACATAGGAACCGAGGAGACCCCGCATATCACATTCTATGTGGAATCATTATTATCAGAAGAACAAGAATTCCTAGTAGCATTCCTAAAAGAAAGGCAAACAAACTTCTCATGGAGTTATGCCAATATGCCAGGGCTCGATCCAGAGACCGTGGTCCATCACTTAGCTATGTATCCAGAAGCCAAGCTGATCAAACAAAAGCTTCAAAAGATGCATCCTCGAATCGCTTTGTTAGTCAAAATGGAGCTCAAAAAGCTATTAGATGCGGGATTTATCCGACCAATTGATTATCCAGAATGGGTGTCCAATTTGGTACCTGTTTCAAAACCTGACGGAGCCATCAGAATTTGTACGAATTTTAGAGATTTGAACAAGGCATGTCCCAAGGATGATTTCCCGCTTCCCAACATCAACATGATAGTAGATATGATGGCAGGGCATGAGATGCTATCACTTATGGACAAATTTTCAGGATACAACCAGATCATGATAGCAAAAGAAGATCAGCATAAGACGGCATTCACTTGTCCATGGGGGACCTATTATTGGAACATGATGCCATTCGGCCTAAAGAACGCAAGTGCAACCTATCAAAGGGTCATGACACTAATATTCCATGATATGATTCACAAGACGGTGGAGGACTATGTTGACGATATCCTAGCAAAATCCAAAAAAAGACAAGATCACATAGCAACCCTAAGTGCTATCTTTGATAGACCAGAGGAATACAAAGTTAGACTGAATCCCAAGAAGTGCGTCTTCGGCGTACAATCAGGAAAACTGCTAGGATACATAGTCTCCATGATGGGTATCGAGGTGGATCCAGAAAAAGTAAAAGCAATCCTCGAGATGGAAGCACCAAAGACATTAAAACAACTGAGAGGCCTCTAAGGCCGACTACAATCCATCTGATGGTTCATAGCACAACTGGCAGATAAGCAGAACCCATACTCTCACCTACTCCACAAGGGGGTAGCATACAAATGGGATGAAAAATGTGAAGAGGCATTTAACAAAATCAAGGAATATCTACTTACACCACCAATGTTAATGCCAACTATCCTGAGAAAGTCATTGATCTTATATGTGTCAACAACAACAGCAGCCCTTGGAGCTCTTCTGGATCAACATGATGAAAATGGAACAGAGAGGGCTATCTACTATATTTGCAGAACAATGGTCGGTCATGAGCTAAATTACTCACTTATCGAGAAATCTTTCTTCGCAGTAGTGTTTGCATCTCAAAAATTCATACATTATATGCTGGCACACAAGATAAAGCTCATCACGAAAATTGATCCCCTCAAATATCTCCTATCAAAGGCAATGCTCACAGGAAGAATGGAAAAATGGGTAATGATATTGTCAGAGTATGACATCGAGTATATAGAGCAGAAAGCCATTAAGGGACAAGTTATTGCAGATCAACTAGCAGAAGCACCCATTTATTCTGAGAACCCTCTTGTCTCAGAATTCCCAAATGAATCCATCTTTAACCTCAATGTAACTGACCATTGGAAACTATACTTCGATGGTTCATATACACAATATGGATCAGGAGTTGATGTCTTCTTCATCACTCCACAAGGGCATTGCATACCAAAGTCATATAAATTGGCATTTCCTTGCACCAACAACATAGCAAAATATGAGGCTTTGACTATAGGCCTCAGGATAGCAGTACAATGGAACATCATAGCTCTCAAGGTGTATGGAGACTCTCAGTTGATCATAAATCAGGTCAATAATGAATATTAGACTAAGGATGATAAACTCACTCCATACAAGAAATTGGTGGAGACTCTAAAGGAATCCTTCATTGACATAACATTTGAGCAGATTCCAAGAACCAACAATAGAGCAGTAGATGCCATGGCTAAAATTGGGTCTCTATTAGACATCCCTCAAAATGTCCTGAAATATGAATTTCTGATTGAGCAACTTCTTGTCCCCACATTCAAGGTACTAGAATCAAATATGTGTGCGAAATCGTTGGTCCTAGTGATCCTTGGTACCATGACATCTACACATATCTTCGCATAGGATTCATACCCGTTGACCTACCATCGAGCCTAAAACGAACCTTTATCAAAAAGGCATCCAGATTTGTCATCCTAAGTGATACATTATACCGTAGAAGCATAGAGGGTACTTTACTGCACTGTCTAAATGCTGAGGAGGCATTAACCGCTCTAACTGAGGTTCATAACGGTATCTGTGGCTCACACTCGAGCAGAATAACCATAGCCAAGAAACTGCTAAGGCTGGGGAATTATTGGCCCACAATGGAGCAACAAGCACATGATCATGCTAAAAGGTTTTTACAATGTCAATAGCATGGAGACCTCATCCATGCTCCAGCTCAAGAGCTTCACCTGATTATCACACCATGGCCCTTTTTGCAGTGGGGACTCGATCTCATTGGGAAAATCTCACCCACCTCATCTAATGGCCATAAATTCATCATCATGGCAACTAAGTACTTCACAAAGTGGGTGGAGGCCATACCTATGACCTATATCACTGGAAAGCAGATCTCAAAATTCATCCTGAACTATCTCATCTGTCATTACAGTGTTCCACAAGCCATTATCTCAGATAATGGGACACCATTCAAGAACCAAGAGGTTCGCGACTTGTGTGAGAAATTTAAAATCCAGCATCGCTTCTCCACCCCGTACTATCCCCAAGGCAATGGCCAAGCAGAAGCCACGAACAAAACCATCCTCAAGAAAACAGTCAATAACGCAGGTAGTGACTGGCACTTGTAGCTTAATCCTGCCCTCTAGGCTTATTGAACCAACATCCGCACACCCACCGGCACCACCCCCTTCTCCTTGGTCTATGGATCAAAAGCCATACTCCCCATTGAGATCGAGCTCCCGTCCCTCAAGATATCATTGCAAAACCTCATCACGGATGAGGACTATCGGGTGTCAAGATTAAATGAGCTGGAGTTACTAGATGACAAATGCATAGATGCTTTGAATCATCTGCAAGTCTATCAAAATAGACTCAAACGAAGCTACAACAAGAAGATCAGAAGCATGACTTTCCAAGTTAGAGAATTGGTCTTAAAAGAAAATTAGAAGAGTGTCTTGAATCCCAGCAGCAAAGGCAAGTTCGAACCCAATTGGTTAGGGCCTTTCATCGTCATAGCAAGATATAAATTAGGGGCATATCAGCTATCAACACCTAAAGGAGAACCTCTACAGGAGCCCATGAATAGCTCCCATCTCAAAAAGTTTTATGCCTAAATCTTCCAGGGTATAAAACCAAAAAATCCAAAAAAATCAAAAAAAGTCCTAAAAAAAATGGTTACTTCAGTGAAAACCTGGCAAACAGGCATCTTGGTGACAACAAAAAAATTAGAAAAAGGATCAAAAAAATTGTCCTCTAGTGAAAACCACTTTGGTGGCACTTTGGGCAGGTACCTTGGTGAAAACTTGGCAAATAGGCGCCTTGTGTAAATAAGAATTGTCCATCCACTAGGATCTTTATGATTTGATCTGCATCATCCATCCATTTCACTTCCATCATCCATCGCATTTAGGTCTCCATCCATCACACATCCACTCGCATTCGCAGCATAGCTTGGTCCTGCGTTTGTATCATGATCCCTCCTAGTACTAATCGGCCCATCCTCAAGGTTAGTTTGTCCTGCCTTTATCGGAGTAGTCTATCGCATCACGCTGGGGGCACATTCTCATCGGATCGGATTCGTGTATGGTCTTAAAGTCTTCAAATCAGAAAATCCAAAAACATTAGAAAATCAAGAAAATCCAAAACATATCAAAATCCAAAAACATGTCAAAAAGTCATTTCAAAAAAGCCAAAAATAAGGTCATCTTGTCAAACTACATCATCTTTGAGCTTGAACGTAGGAAAGGTTGATCTTTGATCATCCCCTGAGACATTTAGGTCAGTCATTTAGGAGTCTGTCATAATAAACTGATAGTTCATCATGTATATCATCATCTGTAAATCAGTTGAGTCATCATTCAAACTACGTGGTCTCTGCGTGTATAACGTAGGCAAGACTTATCTATTGACCAGCCCTCAAGACCCCTAGGATAGGTCTTTAGGTTAGTCTCTTGGTCAAAATCTCAAAAAATCCCAAAACATTTGAAAAAACTAAAAATCAAAACATTTGAAAATCTCGAAAAATACCAAAAAACAGCATCAAAACATTTCAAAATGTCAAAAACACCCAAATATTTGAAAAATCAATCTGCTTCATCTCGCTTACACCCGCAATAAGCACCATCCATGATAAACTGATCGCCATCATCAATCTTTGGTAAAATAATCGGAAACAAGTCTAGCAAATTACAAGTAGAACTCCAAAACGTCAAGTCTCAAGTCTAAGTCAGTACGTAAGCAAATTAGTCATCTCTTCGTATCGATAACACATCATCTGAATTTGTCCCATATCAATCATCCCTCATAAATGAAATGATGTGCTGCCATCCACTAATATGTCCTAGGATGAATCCTTCCTACAATGGGCATTATCTTTTGGCAATAAGTTTTGTTCATCATCCTTTGAAAACACATCCTTTTTTCTGTTAGCGGTATTGAAGAGCATTAGTTTGTTTATTTACTTGATATTTATCTTTTGACTTATCTTATCTTGCGCTCATTCCAAGGACGTCTCGATGATATCCCAAAATAAAGGATTTAGAGAAGTAGGAATGGGGCAATGATCATTATCTTTTGACTACTATGCTTGTTGGACCTTCTTGTAAAATAACCTTGGCGAATACTTGCTTTGTTAGGTATGCATGGAAGAGGTCTAGGGAAACTTGTTGACTATAATAGGGATAGGTTTACCTTTCCGAGTTTTGGTCTGAGGCATCTAAAACTTCTAAAATACATCCTAGCAAGGTTTTTGTATGTCAGGTGTGAACAAGAATACTCCTATCTGATTGTCGAGTCAAAGTCCATCACACTAGGTACCACGCCATCCTTGTTGTCTATACCTTGATGCATCGTACCACGTGTGTTATCAAACATAAGAAAATTTGGCCCTTTGAAAATCCCAATTCCTTGGCAATTCATCATCATCATCATCTACATTTGTGGCATCTTGCGTCTTGTTGAAATGACTTCTTTTCTTACTAACCACGTTAACCAGGTACTATGATAGTTGCTCATCATCACCATCATCACCATCGATCATGCATCCACAAATCATCAACATATTACATAAGCACATCATATAGACATCATTAGCACATTGCATAAACATATCATATAGGAAACACATGCATTGCACTTTAATCATCATAAATAGGTTATCATAAACATTTTTCATAAACAGGTGCATCCATATCATCGCATTTTACCCATTACATTGCATCTCATAGTATTATATTAATCATTGCATAAACATTGCATTTGCACTTCATAACCATTTCACATTACCATCTAAATCATCACATAGCATTTACAGAAGCATTTCATAATCATTTATTGCATAATCATAAACAAATAGGTAGATAAGCATTTAATTCATTACACATTAGCATATCAGTTTGCATCAACAGATCATTGCATTACTTACATCATTTAGGATAATAACATTTGTTATTCTAAAAACATCTCATAAAACTATTTGCATCATATCATGACCATCACATCATATTACATCTCATAAATAAGTATTATTACACACATCATTGCACATCATGGCATCACATACATCATTAGAAATAAATGCATCCATAGGAACACCACTGTCAAGCATATAGAAATAAACCATCCATGCATAAATAAATAAAACACAGTACATCTCATCAAAATCAGCTCATATATCATATCATCAATATCACTGTCATAGTACAAAAGAATAATGATTGAATCACTATACAAGTATGTCAATCAGTACAAAATGCCCATCAAGCTATCAAAAATGAGCCCATAAGGCACAAAAAGGGTACATCATAATATCTGGATCAAGGACGATCTTCGTGATTGCTGCCCTCGCCCCTATCACCATGACCCTCTGGTGGTCTCTGGCTGGCCCACTCTGAGTACTCTAGGACCTAGTCTGCTCTAGGTACAGTGTCATGGTAGGCTCGGCAGTAGTACTCTATCTCTCTGATAGCCTCCCTATAAGATCGTATTGGCACCATACCCTAGGAGGAGGTTGAGGCTGCCATACTCTCAATCTGTTGTCTGCAGCCTAGCTCTGTAGCTGCCTATAGCTCTATAGCCTATCTCAGCTGCATAGCCTGATCCCTCTCTACTCTCAGCTGCTCTCTCTCAACCTATGCCTGGTCTCTCTCGACTGTCACTTCCTATACCTGTGCCTATAACTGTAAAATCACATACTGAGGCACCGATGCCAAGTAGCCGCTAAAATGGAAAAATTAAGCTACTAAAGTAAAGATCACATACCAGGGCACCGATGCCAGGTGGCTGCTGGTAGGTCCGAACTCGATCTAAAATGTGTAGAGGAAGCTGTCATTGAGCCATATCGTCAGGAGGTCAGAGCTTGAATCTCAAGGTTTGCTAGCGGAGGTGTGTGAAAATGACTTGAAAGTGACCCCTCGGGCCCCTTTTTAAGCCTAAAAATTAGGGTTTTTGGACCCTCTAGGGCTATCTTGCTAGGGTTTTGGACCCCTAAGCCTATTTTTTTCTATTTGAGCCTTGTTTTTTTATCATTTTATTGTGTTTAGACACATTTTTAGCCTCCCGGACCCCTTTTGGACTGGTCGGGCACTTTGTCACTTTTTTTCGCGAGATCACCCAAAAAATTGAAATTTTCGTCTGATCTCTCGAGGGGGCATTATAATGGCATGTTTTCTCTCAACATGCAGCAGTGGGGCAAGTTTTTAATATCGAAAATTTTGGCTTTGATCGAGATCATTTATTCTTTGAACCAACGTGGCGAGTGCATTGCTTCAAAGAGGGGCAAAATGTAGGCATCAAAATATACTTGATTGACATTGTGCATCTAATCTAACTTACTAACATTGTTTCTTCCTAAATCATCCCTCGGTCTAACCATTTAATCAAATCCCTATCTGATTAAATTCATCAATATTTGTCTCTTAATTAAATAAATCATTTTGTCTAATTAAGTCACTTTCTCTTGTTAATTAAATCAATCCATCGATCTAATTATCCCTATTTAATTAAATAATCAATTTATTTGATTAAAATCTCTAAAGTATATCCATTAAATTAAATAAATTAAAACCTTATTTTATTTAATCTAACACCATCCCTTTTAATTAAATAAATCAAAATATTTATTTAATTAGCCTCTTATCATATTCCTCTCTTATCGTTTAAATAAATCCATAAATCTAAGTCAAATAAGTCACATCATCTAATCTCTGTTAAATTAATTAAACCCTTGATTAATTTAACGTCTCATGTCATATCCTCTAGATAATGCAAGTTGCACATTAAAATAGATTTAATTCATTTATTAAATCCTATTTTCCCTCACAAGGCATCTTTTGGAATATTCTTTCAATTTGAATTCAAAAAATTCCAAGTCAACATGTACATCCAACAAGGCATTTAAAACCTCTTACATGTCCTTTGCCTTGAGCCAAGTGGCATTTATTGCATTTTCCCTTCCCTCTTACATGTCATTTCAACAAATTTGAATTTCAAATATTGGCATTTATTGGCACAAACCCCAAATCTTGCACAACCATCATCCATTCATAGCTTGACAAGTGGCACCATATCATTGGATGAAATTTAGTCCCACATTGCTCAAATTTGGACTTTCATCCATCTTAAAATCCTATAAATGAAGAGCTCCTCTCCTCATTTCACAATCCACAATCCAAGCAAAGTTACCATGCTAAAATACTTAGCCATTTCCACACGTCATTAGAATTCCTAGTTAGGTTTTTTGCAGATTTGGCTTGGAGTTCTCATCTTTTCATCAAAAGTGGATCAACAATCTCTTCAACATTCAAATCTTGCATCATAGGAATTGGAAAAGGGCCAATTTTCACATCAAATTGGCACCAATTCCCCCATGGGATCAAGTGTTTGCTATTTGAATTAGGATTAAATCTAGTTTTTATCATTTTCTTTGTGTTCTTACTTATTTTCTTTCCTATTTTAATTTGTAAATGTATTTCATGGGGAATCCTTTTTTTAGCTTGTAATTCCTTGTCTAACTTGTTTATTCATGTTGTTTTGCAGGTACTAGGAAAAGGGTTCGCACAATATGTATATATGTATATGTATATGTATATATGTATATATATACATATATACATATACATACATACATATATACATATAAATATATATATACATATATACATATAAATATATATATACATATATATGTGTATATATATACATATGTATATATGTATACATATGTATATATGTGTATATATATACATATGTATAGATGTATATATACATATGTATATATGTATATATACATATGTATATATATACATATATATATATGATAGCATTAAAAGCTATTTAATTATTGATATATATGTACATATATATAAGCATATATATAATTATATGTATTATGATATGGTCGATCTATGATAAAAGTTGATTTAAAGTTTATGAGCCACAGTCGATTTAATATAAATGCATCACTATTTTAAAAGTAGCGCATTGCCAAAACAATGAAACGCATTATTCAAAAGGATAATATGTGATGGAAACATTAAACATTAAACTTGTTGTTTAAAGTTTTTAAAATGCATGAGTAAAAGACATGAACCATGATAATAGACGTGCTTGTTCAAAGCACTTTAAAGCACTATTACTGAGGGAGTCGATTCATCCATAATATATCAATTGATCAGTCTATGACCAAGTCAACTATAATATGTGTTTCCAAATGAATATTGACTACTTCCTTGGTTAAACCATGAGCTAAAGAATAGGGAGGGTTTTGTAAACTTGGCGCCATATTATGAATTCTTTGCTTCATTTAGAATTCTTTCATACTTGCAATTCGATTCTCACTTATAAAACATGTGCATGATTGATTTACTCAAGTACAGTTGGCATACAAGAAGGTTGAACTATTGTTTACCAGGCTTAGTATTAACTTAGAAATCTACCACCTTTTTCTATATATGTTGAGTCAACTTGCATGGCTAAAGTGGTGTTAACTGGCTTACCACTTCTATAGGCATCGATGTCTCATTATTTAGTATAAATAGATGAGCCTACTCTCTCATTTGGATGCTCATTCTAAAGTTACATTCTATTGCTTTTATCCTAGAGCCATATTTTTCCAAGATAGAGTTATTTTGTGAGAACATAGAGGAGGCTATTGTGAGATATTGTATTGAGTGAATACATTAATTGGAGGTGAAGCCTAGCAAGCTGACATTGGAAGGTTGAGAACCAGATTATTCTATTGGATTAATCAATCAACATGCATGAGAATCTATTCTCCTTTTATTTGTCTTCTATTATGAAAGAATGAATGTCTTGATTGATTTGTTTGGAATTGCATGAGACTATTTGCATTAGTGAATCATACTATTTGCTTATGGAAAGGAAAAGAATATGTTTATGATTTCTTATGAAGTGATATACTCCATAATAAGAGAGTTTGTTTGTCATTAGTATTATATACTAGGAATGATGAAACAAGGATAGCTTAAGGGTTACTTATTGCAAAGTTATTTGTATTACTAGGAAGCTTATATGTTATACCTAGGATTATATTATCCAATGAAGGGGGTAACATATGTTTATGCTTTGTAGGTAGAAATACCATTGTGTTTTGGGGAATGGAATAGGTTGTTTCTAAGGTAAAATACTACCTATTGAAGTAAATCACCTATGCATAGTTTATAATGGCCTAAAGTCAAATCGAGCTTGAGTAGTGTATGTGAGTAGGATGACTATCACTCAAAGTAATGAGTGAGAATACTTTATCCAAAGTAGTGTGATTTTCTTTGGCTCCAATATCAATTCATTTTTTTCCATTTATGCATACTAGTTCAAGATTGTAGATTCTACAAGTTCTAGATATGTAGGACACAACACTAAGCTCAGAATGGTTGTCATTACGAGGTTACTCCACCAATCTCTTCATCGAAGGGTAGGGCCATCTATCAGATGATAGATGTGCGGGTGACTGCATTCAAGTCTGTGGTTGGTAGAAAATCACTTGAGTGATGCTTCTCCTCCTCAGTAGGTGACCAAGACTAAGATTCAAAAGGAGATTCCTGGACCATCTATATCTATTGCTTTAAAGCTTAGTTCAGCTATGTATGGAATTTGTACACAATATTTGGAATTTTGTAATATGTGGAATATTATTTTGGAAATGAAATAAAAATTGGTTATTGTTATGACATCTATGTTCATTTATTCTCTATTAAGAAAAGAAAAAAATTATAGCAATGGTTAAGTAGCATAATTTATTTAATTAAAAGTGAAAACTTAGGAAATTTACTTGTGTGAACTTGTGCTTTTTTTTATTAGCGAAATGTAGCTTAGAACTTAGGGAAAGAGAAGCACAAAAATTCATTTTTGTGTGCCTTTGTCACTGATGTTGTGCCTTTGTACAAAGGAACAAATTCTCTACAAAGGCGTGAGAGTTAGATTTTAATATTATACCATTGAATTTTCTCAGCACCATTGTATTGCACTTGTATAATAAACCAACACGATTGTATTTTCATAACATGCGCATATGGAAAAATGACAGTTGAGCTCTTTTATATGGAAGCACACTTTTTTTCCTATTAACTTTTGACTCATGTTTTTTCTTCATTCTTAAAAACTTGATATTGTGTGTTATGTGTGCAATTCGAGTTACATCCCTTGACCTCCTAAGAGTGTAGATTGGTGCTTCTAGATCAGATGGGGAGCTTTGGTATAGAGGAGACCATCTACTTTCATGCATTGGGATTGTTTCACATCTTACACATGTCAAATATTTGTGCCCATTGTGCCTTGATTATCATTATTGTGGAGCGATGGCATTCAGAGACATCGTCTTTCCATTTTCTAACCTACAAGGCTACCATCACTTCGGAGGATGTATGGTGCATTTTCAGTGTGCCTATTCATGGTCCATGTGTTGTATATGATATTTTTCAAGGTGGTCAAGCCTTGTTGAAAGTATTTAGGCCCTATTGAAAGTATTAGGAGTACCACAGGTTGCATTAGTGGAGGGTCAGGTGGATCTGAGAGATTTCATTGGTGCTACTTCTAGCATTACCCTTGTATAAGTTGGCTTGATTATGGGCATCCTTCTTTTGGACAAACGATCCCATCATTTTAGTGTTGGATGAGGTATTGTACTTGAGAGGATTCTTGAGGATGTGACTCGCTTTACATGGGGTCCATTCATTTTAGCCCACCTTTATCATGACATACATCAAGTGGTTTATAGGGGTGGTGTTGCACTATCAGTTGGATGTACCATGCTTCATATTTGGGCATGGGATCACATTGTAGTGTTACATCCTATTTTCACATTGCACCAAGTTGAGGACAAGCCATTTGTATACCATTATGTAGGGATTTGGGTGAGTTGCAACACTCGAGGCACATGATTGACGATATGGTAGAGTTCACCTGGAGGTTTTGGTTAGGATTTGAGGCCTAGGATGATGATATTAATTATATTCCTTACTACCACTAGAATAGATGGCTTATTGGTTAGATTACTACTAGATCATTGAGTGGTACCTACTAGATTGATGCTTGAGACAGTTCGGGGAGACTCATAATGTCCCTCGTTTAGAGTACATGGTTGCCTTTGTTCGCACTCATTGGGAGCAGAGATACTGGGGCCTAATGGTAGATGTATAGATGACTATAGTATATTTTGATCAACTTGTTCCAGTCCCATGGGTTTATGTCGAAGGTCCCATTGATGCTGACACTACTATTGAGTATGGCACATGGTTTGTGGCTAGGAGGTCCATTAGATTTACAGATCTAGCATGGGTTCCCCACAGACATAGGGGAGAGAGTAGAAGACTCTAGAGATAGATATTAGTGACTCATGCAAATGGTCCACAGGTTCATAGGGTACAGGTCTAGGTACCAGACCAGGATTAGGATCAATAGAGAGGTCCTAATGGACCACCTCCAGTATATGACCACAATCAACAATAGGACTCGCTGGTGGCACAACATGTTCCAGGTCTAGACATACAATAGTTATAGGTTGACTTGGTTACCTCATAGAGAGAGAGAGAGACGAGGCCCACCAAGAGCGGAATCAACTTCAAGGTTAACTAGATGGGGAGGTGGCATGATGACAGTAGTCAAAGCTATAGTTGGCTCATGATATTCCTCATCGTAAGCAACTAAAGGCACAAGGGGACACTATCCTTGTGTCTAGATATACATAGGAGTTGAGGGTCATTCAAGACAAGTTGTCTTATTACAAGACCATCTACCTAATGCAAGTCCCAACTCACAAGAGGTAGTCATCATACTCACAAATGAGTTCCATGGGACCACTAGGTAGATTACTTGGAGGCTTTATGGGTAGTCCCACAATCAGTCGGGAGGTGTAGGACCTTTAGGTGGATATCTTGAGAGACACCCATCACACCAACCTTCTACTGACAAAGAGGATCAAGCCAACAGGGGATAGCTTTTGTATTAGATACTTTGCATTCAGATTTTGATACAAATAGAGTTTATGTATATTCATCCATCGGGTCCTTGTAGCCTCATGTATATTTTTTAGATATATCACACAATTGACATGTATCATTACATTTATTTTATATATATATATGAGATAAGCGACCCTTGATGTGATCATTACATGGTGTTTATGTATGTGTTGATATTTTATGATGTATGATGTATGGACTTGATTATGCATATGCTTATGATTATGTATATATAGATGGATGCAGATGTTATCTACGTTCATGATATGAGATGGATGTTTTCTTTATTATGATGTCTATGATTTGATATTCATGTTACTAATGGTTTTATGGATGTAGGATGGATGCATATATGTATGGCTTATTTTTCATATCTGTATATGGCATATGGTGATCATGCAAGATGTATGTTGATGATTTGTGGATGCATGGTGGATGTGTGTATCTTTTTATTATGTCATGATACTTGAATGTTATTAAGAATAAGATAGAATGGAATGATAGCATTGAATGAATGAATGAACGATATTGGTTAGTATACCAACAAATCTATAATTATTTGAGACTTTATTAGATATGTGATGAGATAGTGATGATTTTGCTTTGCTTTTTGGATTAGGTTTAATTTCATCATAATAATCCTTATTTTTGATATAGAAAATAGACACAAGGCACCAAGGTATTAGGAACCAAGGTAACATTGTATACAATGCACAAACTTTGACTCTACAAACAGATAGGAGTATCCTTGTTCAAACCTGGCATATGAAAACCTTATTTGATCATGTGAAAGAATAAAGAAATTGAAGTAAGGAGACTAATACACAAAAGGTATGAGGAACCTAATATGTCCTAGCCATTATTTTACTTGATACTATCCTTGCACATGTAAGGAAGTATTCACTAACAAGCACAACAAACAAAAATAATGATCAATGCCCCATTATTTTCTCACTAAATCATTTTGTAGACATCATTAAGAGATCATCAGAATGGACCAATAAGATAAATCACAAGAAAAGATCAAAATAAACAAATAGTCATTGTTATTCATATCTTTCACCCAAGAATATTGTTTTTGTGTGATACCCAATGATGTCTATTATAGGAAAGATATATGCATAAGACATGTTTGGATGTTGATTTTTTTTCTAAGTGTTTAAAGGATGTTGATATGAATGTTAACCAACATGTTTGACCATGATCAATACTTAGGATTTTTCACTTTTAACTCTTTGTTTTTTCAAGAGTTGTATTTGTTTTTTTTTGTGTTTCCAAAGGTTGAAGGTGATGACCAATTTTACTGTGATTGAGAATTTATTGTGGGTGAAAGCGAGATGGGATGGGTGATTTTGTTTTCAAATTTCTTAATGTTTTTGATGTTTTGAAATTTTTTAAGGTTGTTTTTGGTATTTTGGGGTTATTTGAATGTTTCAAGTTTTAAAATATTGTGAGGTTTTTTTGGGGTTTTATGCAACATTTTTACAAGTATTTTAATTTTCACTTTTTCTATTTTTTTTTAGTTTTCCAAGGATAGATAAAGAACAATACCTAAGGGGAACTAGCCTAATTCCTCGAGGGCTCATCAAAGATGGCCTTGCCTACATAACAACACAAAGACTTTGTACTTCGACTAACTTTGACGAGACAATTTATTGTGATAAAATCCTAAAGGACTAACCTAAGTCTTAGGGGCTCATCGATGATGGCCTTACCTATGTACACACATAGAGGAAACATAGTTTGATAAAAAAAAATTACTTTTTGATTTTTTCGACCTATTTATGGGTTTTGATTTGATTTGGATGTTTTTGGAATTTAAAGATGATTTGGATGTTTTTGGAATTTAAATATGATTTGGATGTTTTTGGGATTTTGAAACTTTACACATATTTCAATGTTTTTGGATTTTTAAAACTTTACAAATGTTTTGAAAATTTACAAATATTTCAATATTTTTGGATTTTTGAAACTTTACAAATGTTTTGATGTTTTTGGATTTTAGAAAAAAATTTGAATGTTTTTGAGATTTTCAAGATGTTAAACAACTTAGGTGATATGCAAGAATCTAATCTGATGACCATGTGTAGGAAGATGCCTCTAGCATAATGTTAAGTTACCTTGAAATGGGGCAAATAAGATGACCTGGAGATGAGACGAAATAGCACAAATAGATACTTATTAAACACCAAGCCATGGTAGGGCTGCGAACGAATGGATGGAATATGGAAAAATGTTTATTTATTATGAAATGGATGGAAGGTAAGAGTATTTGATAGATGATAGGTGGTACTTATTTACACAAGGCACTTGTTTTCTAATTTTTCACCAAAGTAATTTCCAAAAGCTCCACTGAAGTGGTTTTTGCTAAAGGATGATTTTTTTCTTTACTATTTTCATCCTTTTTTCCATTTTTTTGGATTTTTCTAAAAAAAAATTCTTTTTTGATGTTTATACCCCTCATGGGCTAGGCATAGAATCTTTTGAGATTCATACTATTGAGTGATACATGTAAAGGATCTCCTTTAGGTTTTGTGAGTTGATAACCTCTCAATCCATAGCTTGTTGTGACAATGAATAGTCCCAACCAATTCGGCTCAAATTTCCCTTTGTTGTCTTGGTCTAGCATATTCTTTTGATTTTCTTTCAAGGAAATATCCCCAACCTAGAAGTGTCAACCTTTTATTTTTTTGTTATAACTTTTGTTGAGTTAGTTTTGGTACACTTGAAGATGATTGAGTGCTTCCATACGACGTTCATCTAATAGTTCCAACTCATTCAACCTAGACACTTTGTATTCCTCATTGGTTATCAGGTGTTGCAATGATATTCTCAATGAGGGGAGCTCAACCTCAATAGGAAATATGGATTCATTCCCATAGACCAAGGAATAAGGGGTTACACCAGTAGGTGTTCTAATGCTAGTTCTATACGCACATAGGACAAGGTTCAATTATAAGTGCTAATCCCAACCACTATCATTGAATATCTTCTTTATGATTTTAATGATGGTTTTGTTACAAGCCTTTTCTTGGCCATTTCCTTGAGGGTAATAAGGGGTTGAGAAATGGTTTTTGATATTAAATTGATTAGATAACTCTTTCACATCCTAGTTCTTAAATGGTGTTCTATTATCTAAGATAATGGCTTATGAAACACCATAATGACAAATTATATAGTTGAGGATGCATTTCAATATCTGCTTCCTAGTTATGTAAGTTATAGGTATTTCCTTGATCCCCTTTGTAAAGTACTCAATGGTGGTAATTATAAATTTATGCCCATTTGAGGAGGTAGGGGTAATCTTCCCTATGAGGTCGAGCCCCCATCATGAAAATGGCCATGGAGTTACGATTGGTCAAAGCTCTTGAGATGGAGCATGAATGAGGTCTCCATGTTGTTGGACCTCAAACACTTCTTTAGAAACTGAATAGACTCCTCCTCCATAGTCAACCAGTAGTACCTCGTCCTAAATAAATTCTTATCCAAGGTAAGGCCACTTGAATGTGACCCACAAACACTTTTTTTTACCTCTTTCAAGGTGATATAAGCTTCTTCTTGGTTAAGGAATTACAATAAGGTTCCATCAAGACTCCTATGGTAGAAGGTGTTGTTGTGCAGTTTTGCACACACGCCCCACTTCGAGTGGGGACCCTTTTTTCATGATGTCTTTTGACCTTTGGTTTTTATTGGATTTGTCTTTTCAAGGTCTTGGGATGTTGGTCTTGCTGACTTTGGTCTTGCCCTGAGGATCGAATTGGTTAAACTTGATTTTTGATGAAAGTCTAGGTTTTGACCTGGGTCCGGGATTTTCCAGCTCAGTCCGATTTTCCCGGGTCCTGGTCCGTTGTCTGGTTATGGCTGAATTTTCTGAAGTCTGGGTTTTTGCTTGAATCTAAGATTTTCCGACATGGGCGGATTTTCCTGAACTTCATTAAAATCCTGAAGGGTGCATTATCCGCAAAATTCTCACTCACCCAGATTGTCCGTCTGGCTTGGTTTTTTTTTGAAATTCCGTTTTGGGCTCGGGTTTCTAGATTTCCTTGATATGTCTTGTCACTCATTAATGCTCGAAGTACGTCTTCTCTCACGTGAGTGCAGGTAGATTTAAGGCCTTTTGGCATTCTTTTGATTTCATTATTTCATCTACTATTTGCTTTGGTGCCTGAGTTCGTTCTTCTTGAGCTTTGATTGTTGGATTTGAGTTGCTTGCGTGTGGATTGCTTGAGCGCTGGTGTTGAGTTTCTCATTGCTAGGGCACATTGTTTCGCAGTGACTTCCTCGAGTTCGAGCTTCATCCAAAATTGATCCATGGTAAGTCGTTGCTGACTCCTCCATTTGTTTGCACTTTGATTGAATCTTTCGAGTTGATTGGCAGTCCTTTTAAGTCGGCCCTTGCTTGTTCCATGATTATGTGTTTAGTGAAGTAGGGTTTGACTTATCTTTTCATAGGTTTTATCACCCGCACTGTGCATCCCTTTGTTTATCAATTGAATGTTGGGTGTATCCCTGTCACTAGGTGTTTCTGGTAGGACCCTGCTTTGTTGGCGTGTAGTTTGCTATATATTGCGACGTTAGGGTTTTGGTAGGTTCACCTAAATTTTCTAGGATCAATGGAGTTGTCACAATTTTCATGTCTTGAGTTTGGCTCTACCTTGTTTATACCTTGTGAGATCCCAGTGCTTTAGCTTGATCATTTTGAGGAATAGTATTTGAAATTCTGAGCTTACCCTAGCTTTCATGGCGGAGGTCTGCTTATTAAATTTAGGGCATCGTCATCCCTTTGCAAAGATCAGTCATTTGAGGGTTTTGGGAATCCAAATTCATGTGCTATCAAAGTTTTGCTTATTGAGATTGATTTTATGTCCATTGGAATCCAAATAGAGAGGTTTGCATGATCATTCGGTCAGTGGTTTGCGCATTAACAATTGTCAGGTTTCTGAGGTATCCACAGAATTTTTGTGCACCTGGATTTTCTCAGTTTCTGCCAAATCCGTGGAGTATGATGAATTCTGGAATTTCGAGCTCATTACCCCCTAATTTGATAATGAATTGAATGCTCAATGATGATTTCTTGTTGCTAATTAATGAATTTCATGATAGTCACACAGCTCTTTCATCCATATTAACATTTTATTTGATGAATGATGTCTTGGCAGTAAGAGTCTGTCTGGGTCGGATTTCTCTGAATTTCGCCCTGACTGGATTTTCCCAGTTTACTTTTTTTTTTGGATTTTCCAGATTGATGATTAGTGATGGATCTTAATTGTTTCATGTGGTTTCTAGACTAACCTTTGATTGGAATATGGATGATAGATGGATACTCATGAGGATCTTTTGTGAATGCAGGCTGAATCAAGCAAAGCTGCGGCGAGAAAGTCTAAGGGTGATACTGAAGGGTCCTCCGTTACAAATGTAGAAAGATTGAGGCTGGATATGAAGAGTTGGGTGTCTGATAGCAAGATCACTTCAATATGGTTTGAGGTCTCTAACACCAATGTAGGAGCATGGAGGTATGAGGAATTCAAGGCAAGAACATCTCAGAAAGATCTATTGGCCCTGACCAAGGGAATGATGAAGTCTGGACTGGTCCATGTAGCAGAATTCCCTCCTGTGGTTCAGTGCTATGAATTGATATTAGAGTGCACCTGGCAATATGACTTCAATACGCAAAGGGTTGTTAGCACCGAAGGAAGAGTCTTGGAAAACTTCAATCCAATTTCTATTGCCCAAGCATTTGATATGCAAGACTTTCCATGCATGTGTGCCTTGGATATGGACCTGGCTAGAACTTACTATGAGGATGAGCCCACCAAAGCCCAGTAGATGATCAAGTCCTGGTTGGAGAAACCAAAGTCTCATTTTTCCAAACTGCCCAAGCAATTACACAAGATCAAATTTAGACTAGACATATATGATGCAATCACACAATTGAGCAAAGTGGCTGGTTTAAAGAGTGTTGGGGTATTGGAGAATTGGATGGTGCATGTGATCAACAAAATTGAGCAAGGTATTAATTACCATTGGGCAGGACTCATCAATGCAATGATTGATAGACAACTAAGAGATGTGTTAGAAATGAAGAAGTTTACTATGTCCTCCTATGTGATGTATGTGTTGGCCAGATTCTACCCATACAGGGTTTTGAAACCAAAGGGGACATTTGGACAGGATATAGTCTATGAGATATACCTCGAATTGCACCTCGGAAATAAGAACTATAGAAGAGCAAATGAGGTATTTACAATGTATATTACTAGGCTGCTTCAAAATGCAAAGCATGTGAGATTATCTGATGGAGGCAAGGAGCTAATCAAAAAATATGGAGCTTGGTTTATACAATTTCCCACCTTCTCCTATATCAGAATTGATGGATGTCAAACTGCTCCATACAAGTTGCCTAGATATCCTACTGACCACATTGTGTTATTGGAGGTTACGAGGCAAATATGTGATTTTGATGCTATTGTTAAAAAGGCAAAGCATAAGACAGGGTTTGGTGGAGATTTCCCTCTGAAAATTGGTATAAGTGAGGTTTGTCCTTCAATCCAATCATTGCATACATCAAGGGATGAATTGAGTACTTATGGTTTCTCTTTCCACTCTAAGAGGAAAAATTTTGACATTATTGGTGAAGTGCAGAAGAAGGCCACCAAAGAACACCACCACAAGGATGACCTAGAGGATTACTGGGCAAACATCAAAGATGACTTTGAGGCAAGGAAGAAAAGATACTCTAGACTTCCAGTTGATGTGATCAGATTGTACAATGTCAAGTTGATCTCTGACCAGTTAGAGGATGACGGGAATCTGGTTCAAGATCATGCATATGAGTCGGTCAAGGATAGGTCTATTGGAGAGGTAAACTGGGCTGAAAACAAGGTCACTGAGCTGGAAGAACTAATGGCCCCTATCATGAAGTTTACTAAGTCATGGTTGAAGCACAAAATATGGGAACTGGAAAGTGAGAAGGTACTTTGTACCTTTAATCTAATGGGAAATTTGAATCCTCTTTCCACCTCAGAGGAATCCAGTGAGGATGATTCCAAAAGAAAAGCGAAAGTAAGCTCACCCTTCAAGATCAAAATCAGAGGCCCTAAGGAAAGTGATCCAGAGCAGAAAAGGAAACCAAAGGGAAAGAAGAGAAGCCAAACTTTGAGAATAGGCAAGTCTGTAGAGGAGGAGGAACTTAAGGAAGCAGATAAAGAAGATATTCCTCTAGAGCCAAAAAAGACAAGGACAACTAGGGCTTCAAGGAGGAAGGATCAAGAAACTTCCAAGGATGAGACAAACCCTTCGATGGTTGATGTGGAAAGCTCGGGAGAGAAAACAAGGGTTTATTCAAGGAAATCAAGGACTCCATCTCCCAAAGAGACCATGCAAAAAGAAGATTCTCTTCCAATGGCATCCACTGTGGAGCAACCGAAGGCTACTTCCCCTTCACCAAGTGTACTTGAGCAGACAACCCATGAAGAGAAAGAGACTAGTGGAGAGGTGGAACCATTCAAGGAAGGAGAACTCTTTGGTGCAGCAGCTGAGCTTGAGGTGGAAGGTGTGGAAATGCACCCTTCTCCACTGGTATAGTATGAGGATTCACCGGTGAGTAGCAAAGACAACAGATCCCCTCAGAAGGAGGATGTCCCTATTAAGACCCCATCACCTCTACAAGAAGAAGAGCTCAAGCTAGGTAATCAAGGTGATTAGTCTCCTAAGAAAGAAAAGGATGAAACAGCGGAACAGCGTGAAGAGGTCGAGAAAAGTGAAATTCGGGTGGATCTTGTTGTCTCGGATTGGTTGGATAAGGAGATTACAAGAAAGAAAAAGGTCATTGTTGAAGACACCCCCCTTGATTGGATGAAATGTTGGCCAAGATTGGTAAAGGTAAGAAGAAGAAGATGGCCAAGGTAATTTCAAAGATAGAAAGAGATGAAGCGAGCAACAAGGTTATTCATATTGCCACCCCTGTTGCTGATAAGAGTAAAGATGAGGTCACTAGAAAATATTACAATGTACAGACTATCAATCTTGGACCAGCTTCTATGGAACAGGATATTGAAGAGTACGAAGGGTCCAGTGCAGTAATAATTAGGAGATTAAGGAGACACAGTCGAAGCATGAGCTTAAAAGGGAGAATGAAAAGCTTAAGAAGTGTCTAGAAGACTTAATGAAGCCTTTGCAATCTCTTCACCCATCTTCTTCTGCTGCGACTGGTTTCTTGCCTAAGGAAACTATTTCTGAAATTGAAAGGATGAAAGCTTCTACTCAGACTACTGTGGATTGGTTAAAATATTTCCAAGTGAAAGGAGATGATGCAATAAAGGAGATCCTTTCAATTGGAAAGGATGTCGTAAGAGCTAAAGATTTATTAGAGCATGTTTTATCTCAGGACAAGGACGATATTGACCGTCTATTTCAAAAAGCTAAAGTGATCATGGAGTATGGTAAAGACCAGTTGGTTGTAGATGGAGTCCTTTCTTCATCTAAAATTAATGAGCCTTGGGAATGGTTTGAAGCCTTACAAATTTGGTAGAAAGCCATCAGGAAGATCCATAAGCAAAAGAAACATATGGATGTTGATCTGACCAGTGTTTATGATGGATGTATTGCATTCTTTGAAATAATGACTGGCAGGAGGAAAATTGCCCCTAAGTACTTAAGTTTGGAGCAATTGAGGGAATGGTGGCATGAGGTCTATGCCCCTAATTCTGAGAATGTTATAACAGGGCACCAATTGGATGATGCGGCAACTTACTTGGTTGTGATGGACAAGTACCAAGCGAATAAAGGTGAGTGGGATAAAATTGTTAAGTAGTCGAAGGAAGAAATTGGCTCCATTGAATGTCGGATCAAGATCCTACCTTTGCCCCCTATTGCTGAGTTAGATAGGGTATTTTTGAGGGTTCAGGATCAGAATAAGGATAAGGGAGGTGGTAGTTAGTGCCAATTTTGAGATTTGTGCTTCCCTATTATTATAGGGCATGTGTTGATTTGGGCTGCATTAAGGAATGTGTTTGGGCCGACCTTGATGATGTATCAGCATTTAATGTGTGCCTTATTTTGAAATTCCTAAGGCCAAATTTTTTTGGCTATTTTATTTTGTAAATGTTTGGCTGGGCCGACATGTTTGGAGAATTTTCTATAAAGGGCATTCCTGCCTCATTGTAAGGAGTCAGTTAGCTAGAAAGATAATAGAGACAAACTAGATTAGAAAAAAGCTAGAGCATTTTGTAGTAGAGATAATAGTTGGTTCTTAAAGCAAATATTGTAACAAAACAATGGAATTGTTGCTACATTTTGGTGATCTAATACAATCGAAGGCATTGTGGTTTCTCTGGTGAATTCTTTTGTGTTAGTTTGTCTTGCATGGTTCCTGTTGTTCCATCTTTGAAATTGATTAAAGATCTAAGTTTTAGTGTTAGATTTAGAATTAGATTAGTTCGGTGAATAATTTTAATGATTTCATACTTGGAATGTTTGTAGCAATCTCTGGTCTATACTCCCAGTAACTATCTGATTGTAGTAGGTTGGTGAAGTCAACCTGGACCATACATCTATATGTGCTTAGTTTGATTGTGGATGAATGTCTATAATTTGAAAATTTATTTACCTTAGAAGATTGCACCGTTCTTGTGATATTGCATTGTGGGTTAAGCAAGAATTGGTTATTTGAGATTGGTCCATTCCAGATATCTGTCATTTGCATTGTTCATCTTAGAAATAGTTTAGATCTCATTATATCTTTGCACCCTTATCTTTTGTTGTTTCTTTATCATTTGGTTAGACTTGGGATCTAAGATCATCATAGTGCAAGATTTGATAAATTGGAAAGATACAGTCTGCTTGTAGTAAGGTCCGATTGTGATTACTAGCATTTTCACATTTTATTTGAGTTGTTTATGCATTGTCATGACCTGACACCCGAGAGACCTTGGGGTGGTTTTCAGTAATTTATTGTTGAAGATTACCTTTCAAGAGAGATAGGATATTGTATTTTGTCTGAGTTGTTGCTGTGCAGAAAACACCATCAACAGGTGTCACCAATGATGGCGAAGTGTGAAGCTCTTTGGATAAAGGTTTTCTATAGGTTGTGGGTGAGGTCGGAGGGAAATTTTCCATTATGGAGGTAAGTGAATAATTCATGATACCAAAGCGAGCCAGACCAACAACATTGCACACAAATTTGGATTCTAGAACATCGAAAGCTAGTATGAGAAGTCGTTCGATGAGGAACTCACATTTTAGGTTGTTCTAAGGCATATCCAGCAATGAAGCAATGATAGCCATAGCATTTGCTACCCTGTTATTAACCCTTGAAATTTTTTCAAAGGTTATATCAATGAAATACTCCTTGAAGCTATCAACCATATTTTTATAAGGCATCAACTTATCGTCTTTGGTTTGATAGTCATTATTGACTTGCCTTACTATTAATTGATAGTCCCCAAGAACCTATAGCTCTTGAATCTACCATTGGATAGCAATCCTCAACCCTATGATTAGGGCTTAATACTCTACTATATTTCTCATCTAAGGGAATGCCAACCTATAAGAATTAGGTAGAAATCAACTAGTGAGGTGATGAATAATATACCCGCTCTAAATCCATGTTGCTTATGTCATCCATCAAAGTACAATTTCCATTGGTTTGTTGATACTACAATAAAAATTGCCTCAATTGGAAACTCTGATATTAGGGGATGATTTGCACATAATGGTGCTTCAACCAGCTGATCAGCAATGACTTGTCCTTTGATTTCCTTGCGATCAATATATTCAATGTCAAATTCACTAAGGACAATGACCCATTTCTCCAAGCTGCCTATGAGTGTACCTTTAGATAGTAGTTACTTTAATGGATCAGTCTTAGAAACAAGCTTAACTTCATAACTGAGCATGTATTGTCTTAGATTTTGAGATGCAAAGATAATTGTTAGACATGCTTTTTCCATTGGTGTATAATTAAGCTCAAACCCTAATATGACTGATGGATTAGTATGGGTCGATTACACTTGATCCATGAAGAATCAAAGCATAATGAAGCCACTAACATCAAATCTCAACTGGATCATTCAAATAAAAATTAAACTAAACATTTATCAAAACTAAGCATACTAAACTATGAAAGCTTTAAAATACCTACTTTAATACATCTAAAACTTATCCGTTGGGGGAATGGTGTCGTGTTGATGTGGAATGATGACCCTTTCCCAATATCATGGATAAATGAGCTTGTTCTGATTGATTCTATTGAAGAGAATTGATGAAACCGATGAAAGAGGTGTGATGAAACATGATTTAAAGCTAAATGAACATGATGCAAGCTATTTTAACATGATGTGTGCTAAGATGATTGATATGGGTATATGAAAATTTACTCTAAATGAAGTTTAAGCTAAAAAAAATATTAAAATCCTAATTAACAAATATGCTAAATGTATGCATTATGTGATCATGGAAGCCGTTAATGCAAGTTAAAGCTATTTAATGCAAGTAATTTAAACTAAAAGATGCTAAATGTGTGGTAAATATGAGTGTGAGTGTAAGTGATTTTAACAACATAACTCTAATGTTAAAAGATGGATCCATTTGTCTCCAAATAGTGACCTATTTATAGGAAAGAAAATGAGAAATGAATGGTTGAGATCAAAAATTTTAATCAACAATCAAGGATGGAAGAAGTTGGAGGCATAGATCATGGATTCTCATCAGTAGATGAGAATGGAAGATGAGATTTTAATCAAGGGTTAATATTCCTTCAAACAAACACACTTTCAACTTGTCCAAGAGGTCACAAGTTAACTTGCACAAGAGGTCACAAGTTAACTTTCCCAAGAATCCAAAATCCAAGTAATTTTGTTGAGAAAAAGGAATATTCCCCTTTTTCAAATGAGTGAGAAGAAAGAATATTTTTTGGAATATTCTCATGGGTGAGGGAAAATAGTTAATTTAGCAAATTAAAACAAAGTTTAATTGTGCAAAAGGGGAAGGAATATTCCTTTTGGAGGAATGTGCAAAGGAGGAATATTCCCTTGCAAGTGGGGGGAATTAGATTTATTAGTAATTGATAATTAAACAAAAGTTTAATTATGCAAGTGGGGGAATTTTATGATATTCATTAAATAATGTGATTTAATGAAAGGGGGAAAAGTGAGATGATATTTAATTAAATAACTTAGGGTTATTTAATTAAATAAGGAGATTTAGGGATTAAATTAAATAATTTGATTTATTTAATTTAATGAGGTGAAATGTTAGCATGAAAGGGGGTGAATTAACCCGATTAAATTAATTAGGTTAATAGATGCAAATAACATAATTAATTAATTAGCTAGGCTAATTTAATCAATTAAGTGAAAAATAGGATGCATTTCAAGATGAAATGATGTTAGTATACCCGATTTGAGTGTATGATATCATTCAGGACATTTTTCAGTGTCTACATTTTGCCCCTATTTGAAGTGAGGTACCTATTACGTTGGTTCAAAGATTGATGCTCTTCAATGAAAAAATGTTGCTTAAATCAAAAAATAAAAAAATTCTAATTTTTAGATGCCCCACTATTTCCCCAATGGAAGGAATAAGCTGGTTCCCTGCCTCCTCAAGAAATAGGGCAAAAAATTTTAATTTTGGGTTGATTTCTCAACGAAGGTTAAAATGCTGCCCAAGGGGTGCAGAAAGACTCTGGGATGCAAAAAACATGCCAAAAATGCAAAAAATGATGTAAAATAAGGTTCATTTTGGAAAAATTGGTGAAAATGGTGAAAAACCCTAGCTTGATGGTTAAAATAGGGTAACCTAATTTTCAAGCATAAATAGATGAGAAAGGGTCACTTTCAATTCATTTGTGCATTCACACCTTCAGTATTTCTTGCATTTTGAGCTCTAACCTCCAATGAAATGGCTCACTATGTGCTCCCCATCCATCTTTCTGACCAAGTTCGAGAGTACCAACAGTGTGTTGACTCAAGACCCCAGGTATGTGACTTGAAACTTCTCTTGATTTTCACTTTTAAGTGCATTTAATATGGCGTCAAGGTTAGGTCAAAAAGTGTGTCATTGTATAGCGATGCTTTAAAAGCATCAAAAGCGTAGCTACCGAGTTTTTAGTGATGCATGTTTCATTTAGCACCGCACCCCAAGATTTTGATTTAGCGACGCATTTGATAATGGAGTCACAAGGGTAATACAACGACGCATGGGCTTTTTTGGTTCAGTGGTGCAAGAAATCAGTGGGCGACGATGTATGTAACAAATGGCGACACACCCCAATTTTTTGTTATAGTGACACAACCAAATATTGATTCGCTATTGAGCATAACGATTTACGTCACCAAATTGGAAGCGCACCCCAAAAAGTAATATAGCGACGTAACCCAAAATTAGTGATGCTATTGATTTTAGAGATGTTATTGATGTTTTGGGTGCAAAGTATTAAATTTTGATCAATTTTTTGACTTTTTCAAAAAATTGACTTTGTGTGCGTGATGCGCACAGGAAGATCTGCCATCGTTGATGTCTCGAGAGCAAAGATATGAGACTTTGTCTATAGCTAGAGACCTTGAAAAATTGGAGGTGGAGCGACTAGGGAGACTAGGGTTAGGCTTCGTCACCTTTATGCCTGAGATCTGGACCCATCTTGCCTTGATGACAACGTTGGTCGAGAGATGGCACAATGAGACATCTTCCTTCCACTTTCCCACTAGGGAGGCGACTGTCACACTTGAGGATGTGTGGCATATTCTACGTTTTCCCATTCATGGAGAGCATGTCATTTATGACACAGATACTGGAAGAGATGCATGTCTCTCTTTTACACAAACACTCAGTTATTCTTGTCAGCTCCTAGATTGATCTAAATTTTTACCACAGTCGTGTCGACACCTCCAGATTGTTTGTTGTAGCCCTAATTTGTGGTGTTTCCCCAGACTAACGGGGTAGAGGTTTCAGTCCCGGATGGGGTTTAGCCTAGGAGGGTATGATCAGGAGAGACATCATGTATACCTAGGTTTCAATCCTCCTTGCCTCCCTATACCATGATATGCACGAGGCCATCTATAGAGAGGGCAGGAGTATCAAAGTAGGAGAGACCTTACTACACATATGGGCATATGAGAACATTGCAGTGTTAAGGCCCATTGTTGTCCTTGTTGATATCCATGAGGATGAGCCTGTTGTTTTCAGATATGCAGTGTCGATGACATTGCAGCATACAAGCCCCACAGGTTTAGCATATTGGCGTTGTGTCATTGATGACATGACAATTTTTAGATGGAGGCCATGGCTCCAGAATCCACCATGGTACGATGACCAACAGTAGCTTGATTTTGCATGATAGACTCGGTACATTCAGGACCAAGAGCACACCATTGTTGAGCAGTACCTGCCAGATCATGTAGCCCAATAGTTTGGGGAGACATAGGATGTACCAACTTAGGATTATACTACTATATTTGATAGATCATAGAGAGAGGCATAGTGGGGAGTCATCATTGATCGCATAGTGGTGACCAATGGTTTTCGAGCACTTGTCCCATAGCCATGGGCTTATGATCAAGGTCTCCCATATGTGGGGACCACTCTAGGCTACAATGCATGGTTTAGGCCACCCACACGCCTTATAGATCTAGTGGAGGCATACCCCAACAAAGGCAGAGGCAGAAGCAGAGGTAGGGGCAGGGGTTGATGTAGGGATGGTGGTAGAGGCTAGGGATAGGATTAAGTGCTAGGTGATGGGCACCAGTAACAACCAGATCAAGGGCAGCAGGATAGGCAACATAATGGGCAACACGATGGGTAGCACATTGGATAGGTTCCAGGGGCACCACCACCTCCTCCACCTATAGAACCAAATGCACAGGAACAAGCATGGATCCAAGCTTTCATTGCTGAGAGATACTAGCTATAGGTCGAGAGGGATCAGCTATGGCAGTAGCTATAGGCTATGATGGCTTAGAGAGACCAGGAGGTCCTATTACAACAATAGTTGGATATGCAGCTAGCCTAAGAGATTGGGTGGAGACAGCAATTGGAGGCAATGATTGCAGCATCATAGGGCAGGACCATCTCTGCTCGATTATATAAAGAGGCTATCACAAAGGTTGCATACTATCATTTGCACTATCACCATGATGTTCCATAGGGGATGCAATAGCCTGATTTCTCACAGTGGAGTGGTGCACCACCTAGAGTTGAGGATCAGCCATCAGTGGAGGGGTGAGATGAGCAGCCAAGATATTTGATGTTGTTTAGGTCTTTTGAATGTTTTCTAATGTTTTTCGTATTTTCTAGTTTTTTGAATGTTTTAGGATTTTCCAATATTGAATGTTTAGGGGTTTTCTGAGAGTTTCGACCAAGAACCTAACCTAAAAGACCTATCCTAGGGGCCTCGAGGGCTAGTCAAAGATAAGACTTTCCTACATTATACACGCAAAGACCACATAGTTCAACTGACTCAACCTATTGATGATGAGATATGAACAGTTGAAGGATTATCAGTTTTTATGACAGACTCCTAAAGACTGGCCTAGGGTGTCTCAGGGGCACATCAATGATGACCTTGCCAATGTTCAAGCTCAAAGACAATGTAGTTCAACATGGTGTTATTTTTGGATTTTTGATGTTTTGACCTTTTTAGGGATTTTGATGTGTTTTGGATTTTTCCTTTACAATTTTATGAATGCTTTTGGATTTTAGCTATATAAGATTTAGATGTTTTTGGATTTTGATGAGATTTATGAATGTTTCTGGTATTTTTGATAACCTCAAGATATACAAGAACCCAATCCGATCCATAACGAACTTACCCCAATGTTTATGCGATAGACTACCTCGATACATGTAGGACAAACTAACCTTTGGAATACTCCAAGTAGTACTAAGGGGATACGATACTTCACAATATCAAGCTATGATGCAAACATGGATGGATGATGGAATAAATAGGATCAATGATGGAATGATAAGATAAAGAGCCCAAGTAGATGGAGGTGTTTTATTTATGCAAGGTGCTTGTTTGTTAGATTTTCATAGAGGTACTTGCCCAAAGCACCATCGAAGTGGTTTTCACAAGAGGACGATTTTTTTTTTCAATTCTCTTTCTTTTTTTTTTGGATTTTGATCATTTCTTGATTTTTTTGTATTTTTACATTTATACCCTTCAAGACAAGGCATAAAAAATTTTAAGATGCAAGTTGTTGATTGGTTCTTGCAAGGGTTCACCTTCAAGTGTTGATAATTGATAGAATCCTAATCCATAACTTGATGTGATGACAAAGGGACCTAACTAGTTAGGCTTAAACTTTCCTTTACTATCCTGATCTGGAAGATTCTTCTGATTCTGCTTTAGGATAAGATCCCCTACCTAGAAAGACCAAAATTCAATTTTCTTGTTATAGCTTCATTTCAGTCAGTTTTGATATACTTGCAAGTGATTAAGAGCATCAAGATGACACTCATCCAATAATTTCAGCTCGTTCAACCAAGATACTTTGTATTCTTCATCAATGACTAGGTTCTGTAGTGACACTCGTAGAGATGGAAGCTCAACCTCAATAGGTAAAATGGCTTCTGATCCATAGACTAAGGAGAAAGGGTTTGTACCTGTTGGCATGCAGATACTAGTTTGATAGGCCCAAAGAGCTGGATTTAACTACAGATGCCAATCATGGCCAGCTTCATTGACCATTTTCTTTATTATCTTCAGAATGGTCTTGTTTGTAGCCTCAACTTGACCATTGCCCTAGGGATAATACGGGGTGGAAAATTGGTGTTGGATGTTGAATCTTTAACATAGCTCTTTCACATCCTAATTCTTGAAGGGTGTTTCGTTGTTTGAGATAAGGGTTTGTGGAACACCATAACAGTAGATGAGGTAGTTTAGGATAAACTTAGAAATTTTATTTCTTGTTATGTAGATCATAGGAATAGTTTCAACCCACTTAGTAAAGTACTCAGTGGTTGTTATGATAAACTTGTGGCTGTTAGATGAGGTTGGAGTGATCTTTCCTATGAGTTCAAGCCCCCACTGTGAGAAAGGCCAAGGTGTGACCATTGGTTGCAACTCCTGAGCTAGAGCATGAATCAAATCTCCATGTTGTTGACATTGGACACACTTCTACACATACTGATGGACTTCTCTTTCCATGGTTGGTCAGTAGTATTATGTCCTTAACAATTTCTTAGCTAAAGTCATACCACTAGAATGGGAACCAAATATGCCATCGTGTACTTTTTTTAAAGCATTCAAGGCTTCCTCTTTGTTAATACATCATAGTAATGTCCCTTCAATGCTTTGATGGTAAAGGGTATCACTTAGGATCACAAATCAAGATGCCTTTTTAACAATTCTTTTTAAGGTTTGAGATGATATCGAATGGGAGGGTTCCTCTACTTAGGTAGGTGAATATGTCATGGTACCACGGGGATCTAGGACCAACAATGACACATATGAATTCTAATTTTGGGATTTCAAAAGTTGGTACGAGAAGTTGTTCTACCAAGAATTCACATTGCAGGATGTTCGACATGTCTAATAGTGATCTGATTGTTGCCATAGCATATGCTACTTGATTATTCATGCAGGGAATCTGCTCAAAATTTATATTAATGAAAAGGTCCTTGATATTCTCTACAATCTTCTTGTAAGGAGTAAGCTTGTTGTCCTTAGTTTGGTAGTCATCATTGACTTGGTTGATAACCAGCTATGAGTCTCCATAGACTTTTATTTTTGTATTCACCATTGAATTGTTATCCTTAGACCTGTGATTAGGGTTTCATACTCAGAAATGTTGTTAGTACATGGAAATGATATCCTATATGACTTTGGGATGCAATCGCCTTGAAGATTGATGAAGATAATACCCGCTCCTAATCCATGTTGGGTGAATGATCCATCAAAGTACATATTCCACTAATTTGTCATGTTGACAAGGAATATTGATTCATCTAGGGATTTAGATATTAATGGATTTTCTACATAGATAGGTGCCTCTACTAGTTGGTATGCAATCACTTTTCCTTTGATTTCCTTACACTCCACATACTCTATGTCAAATTCAGTTAAGATCATCACCTATAGACATGGAAATTGTACTGACATGCTTGATCCTGATTACTAACACCGTGTCCTCCTGAATCATCCATTTGTCTAACCATTTGATCGAATCCCCTTATTTGATTAAATTCATAAATTTTTCTCTCTTAATTAAATAAATCATTATTTATCTAATTATGTCTTTCTCTTTTGTTAATTATATTAATCAATCTGGTCTAATTAACCCTAAGTCTCTATTTAATTAAATAATTCATTTTATTTTATTTTATCTCTAAAATCACCCTATTAAATTAAATAAATTAAACCTTGTTTAATTTAATCTAACATCATCCCCTTTAGTTAAATAAATCAAATCATTTATTGAATTAAATATAAATCACATTCTTCTCATCCTTTGAATTAAATCAACCCATAAATCTAAATCAAATAGTCACATCATCTAATCCCTCATTAAATTAATTAAACCTTGATTAATTTAATGCTAATCTCCAAATTTATCTAGATTTTTCCACTTGCACATGAAAATAATATTTAATTCATTTATTAAATCTCTATTTTCTCTCAGCTTGGCAACTTTAGAGAATATTCTTCCAAATTTGAAAATCCCTCCAAGTGGACTTTGTCCTTCCAACAAGACATTCATTCCTTCTTACATGTCCTTGTGCATTGAGCCAAGTGGCATTTAAGTCATTCATTTTTCCCTCTTACATGTCATTTCACTATTTTCAAATTCCACCTAATTGCATTTATGGGTACATTCATCAAAATGTGCACATCCTTTGCCCATTCACATCTTGACAAGTGGCATTTGGCCATTGGTTGAAAGTTAGTCCCCCATTGCTTCATTTTGGGAATTTCTCCATCTTGTATTTCTATAAATAAGAGTTTTCTCTCCTCATTTTATCATCCACAATTTGAGCAAGCTGATTATACTCAATTTTATCTTCAAGCTTATCTATTTTCATCAATTTTATCAAATTCTTAGCTAGGTTATGCAGGTTTTTCATCATGGAGCTCAATTGAATCTTCAACAAAGTGGATCAACCTTCATCACTCGTCAACATTGCATCATAGGAGTTGGGAAAGGGCCAACTTTCACATCAAATTGGCAATTCCCCCATGGGATCAAGAGTTTGCAGGTTTAATTAGGATTTCATTGCTTTCTTATTGTGTTCTTCATTTTATTTCCTAGTTTTAGCATTGCTAATGGATTTCATGGGGAATCTTAATTCTTACTTGCATTTGATCTAACTATGTGCTTGTTTATTGTGTTTTTCAGGTATTAGGATTGGGGTTCTACATCACCTATTTGGCCATTCACCTAGTTAGAGTTGCTTTGGATAACAGGTATTTCAATGAGTCAATCTTTACAATAAGCTTGATTTGATGCAACAACATGTAGTGTCTAAATTTTTGTGAAGCAAAAGAAAATGCTAAGCATTCTTTCTCAATGGATGGATAGTTCATTTTATAGCCCACTAAGGTCCTACGGATGTAATAGATGGCTCTTTCCTTCCCATTTTTTCCATGTTGTGCCAAAAGAGCACCTAGTGCCGCTAATGTTGTTGAGATATACAAGATCAATGGTTGGTTCGGTATCAGTGGCATAAGAACTAGAGGTGTCAATAGATAGTCCTTGATTTTCTAGAAATATTTTTCACACTTCTCATCCCACTTGTAATTTATTCCTTTATGGAGAAGATGTGAAAAAGGGTGAATTTTATCTAATAGCTATGTTATAAACCTCTTGATGGATTGTAATCTTCCTTGTAACCCTCTCATCTATTTTAATGTTTGTGGTGGTTCCATGTATAGGATGGCTTTTACTTTTGCTAGATCAATTTCTATCCCTCTTTGTGAGATGACTGTTATCAATAGTTTTGCACCCTGCTGAATGCAATATTCAACAAACTAATGAAACATGGAAACCTCTTTCAGATGTGGGTGATCTTATGCGAAAGAGGAATCTCCAGAGTGAGTTGGTTCTCCAAATGATGAATTCTATTCTAAAACAACTTCTGAGAAAAGAGATGAGGAATAACTGAACATAAAAACCTATTTCTAAAAGATGATTCACCAAACTTAAGAATTCAGACCTAACCACTCATAACAACTTCTTTATTGCAGTAATCCTCACAATCTCATTGGCACACATCCCATCAGTGATTCGCATGAAGATTTGGAAAACAAATACAATCATGCAACCTGAAACATGCAATTCTGAAACACCACCTATAACAGCAAGACATAAAAGGATTTCAATTTGAAAACACAAGTACATCAGATTGCTACTACAAAGTTTGAGATAGAAAATAAGAAGGAGAAATTTGCTACTCTATTAAAACTGGAAGAGTGTCAATCTGTTCAAACTGAGTATCAAAAGGTTTACAAGCTCCCCCAAATGAGTAAGGGCAAGAAACTGATCTGAACTGCTAAGAATGGAGAGTTGAAAGACTAAATCTATCAAAAGAACTCCCAAGGAAACCCTAATTTGAACTCAGAAAAAGCTCAAGGAAAAAAGGCCTCAAACAAACTCAAAAACTGTTTTAAAGCAGAAAAAAGCACCAAGCTTTTATGATTACACTATCAATCCTCTAAAAATAGGAAAATCCTACTTTAAAAGTTCAAAAAACACCTTATCTCTCCAAGATAAGTCTGGAATCTGACCAAGAGGAAAATTCAATCAAAGATCTGCTAAAAATAGCAAGAAAACATAAAGCAATTTATAAAATATCGCTTTTATGCTTCTACTTTACAAGATGCAAATTTTTTCAATTTTGTCTATTTTTGCAACTCAAAGATTGGAAATCTTTTGCAAAAATAAAACTGCTTATTTCTCCAAGATATCATTCTGATTTTCTCAAAAATCACAAAATAAAATATTACAATTATTCTCCTTGATGTCTTCAATCTCTATTGATTTCTCTAAAATTAACTAAAAAACAAAGAACCCTCAGTAGTAGATAATCATCATGACCTAATCCTAAATCATAAGGCATTCACAATTAATCTCCTTCAAATCAATTAAAATAAATACCTTGGGTATGACATACTTCATTCTCCCTAAGGCACTTATCAATCAATTTTAATAAATAAGCCTAAACCTTAGGCAAATAATGCATCACCCTAAGCCTGACTTAGGCATAAAATTCTTGGCCATCCCCAAATGCATTTGATTTCATACTTTGATAAATAAGTCACAAGAATGCCTAACTCGAAATTCCCATGTGCTATTGTCAAAAGGTGAAAATTCAAAGGGGCAATTATAATGTCGGCTGACATCAATACATGAACAAAATGGGGTCAAACCCTAAACTATCATTTAGCACTTGAAACTTCTAGAAGGGCTCGATTTGCAAACAGCGTCGACACCACCATGTTTAGGGTTCCAGATGAAATGCTTGATTTCCATGATTGTTTCCTTCAATCTGTTCAACCTTTCTCTTGAGACAATGGTAAGCTTATATTCAAGCTCTTTTGAGCTTCCTTACTTTATTTTTGAGCCGCTTCTGACTTTGAGGCCGTGGTATGTGATAATCATCTAATGTATTTTCCATTGTATTTCTGTGTTTTTATCACCATGAGAACTTGGTTGCTCTTATGGGCTCGAATCCTTGGCATTTCGAAGCATTCTGGAAGTTTTGGTCACGGCTTGAATGCTTACTTTGGACTCAAACTGGTAACTCCTCTTCGTTTTCTTTGGTCCTCCAAAAACTTAAAGAGTTTCCTCTTTAATCAGATATTTTGGCCATGTTCAGGCCGTGCCAAAGGCGCACTGTAGGGAGCATTCCTAGTGGATTTTGGGTCCAACCCAGAACATAAAATTGACCATTATGTGTATTTAAATGCATTTCTGCATATGGGTATCACAAAAAGCTAAAAGAAATTACATTTTCTTCCTCTTGTTGCTCGATTCAATGATGAGAAACTTGAATTTCGCATTTACTTGCTGCTTCTTTTATGGGTTGTCTTTGTAATTGATTTTTCTGTATTTTAAAACAAAACTGAAAATGGGTATAGTAGATTATTACACTTTTTGTACCTAGAATGAAAATCCACATGTGGGTACCATGGATAATTGAGCATAGTTTTATTTTGCAGCCCTGAAACATAGCCATTAATCTACTTCTGAAGGAAACTGAATTTCTTCATTTTGAACTTATTCATATGGCTCGATCCAGACTCAAGAAACTTGCATTCATATTTTATTGCATTCCCCTTACTTGGGTATTCACCGTACCTGAATTTTCTGTATTTTGCAACTTGAACCCTAAAGTGAGTACTCAAGATTCAAGTGTGTTCAATTTATAAACTTGACATTCTACACTTTAAGAGGAAAAATGTACCTTCATTACATCACTGTTAAAACTATCACATGGCCTCGACTGTTTAGAATTCGACTAAATATGATCCAAATACCCAGTTGTATGCTTATCTGTGTTTAGTTATGGGGTTGACTCAAAATAATTGATGCTCTACTTTGTTATTCCTATGTCCCTCAATTTTGAAATGAAGATAGTCTGACACTCATGGAAATACTGCATTAATTAGAACTCCATATATTACTGAAAAAATAGTGATCTCCACCTATAACATCTTGCTTAAGATATAAGAGGTTAGTAATCCCAATAATTATGCAAAATCTGGGCTTCTTTAATCATTCAAAATTCTTATCTTCAACATGATTTTGTGCCTATTTGTTGTGAAAAGGAGGACCCCTTAATGTATATTATCTCCATGCTCATTCATTGTACGCACAGTAGAATCTTTTGATTTTCCTTAACCACAACACAGCAACCTTGTCTTCTGCCTCAAACAGATTTAGATTAAAACATTATAATACTATACACATCTGTTTAAAATATTCCTCTTGTCACTGGTTACACTTCAAGTATCATTGGCATGCCATGTTGAACTCTCATGCTTCCATAGTCTGATTTTGACAATTTTGTTCGTGTGTACTTTGATTGGCACTTATAACTCACTGAAAACAATTGAATGCACCACATACTTTGATTGTTTTCCTTCACTAAACTCTTTATACATGATCCAGATTGAAGCTCCAACCCACCCAAAATGAACTGGTTGTCCTTTGCTATAGCTTTTCACTAAATAGTACCCATAATTAGATACAGTATCATTGATGCTTTGCTACTGTATCAAGTTACTTTCCTTTGCATATCTAAAATATTCTCCTTTCAAAAACGTTGATCTTACCATACAACAACATTTCTTTCTACTTTTAGACCCTATGTAGAGGCTTAGATTGAACATTGTAACACAACGAATCACCTTTACTCACCAATTCCTATGCGTGTCTAAAATGTCAGAAGCACCATTCTGGAATGAAACTGTTAAACTAGAAGTAGCTATCATTTTTCATTTGAATGCATTGTCCGCATTTTGTGCTTTTAGGAAACATGGTACTCTTCATGCATTTTTATGTTTACTGCACAAACTGTTCTCAAAAATTGTTCTCTTTGATGATGAAAATTAGAACAAAACATTAAGGCATATGTATGCCTGTTCACTATCCAAAAGAGAAATAATGAATTGAAACTCACATGACATATGATTATAATCGGCACAGAAAATGAAGTAATTCAACAATTTCTGATGCAAATGCATTCAGTTAAATTCCTTAAGTGAACTAAACTCACTGTTCACCTGTAGCCTTCAGAAAGAAATGTTGATCATTATGAGTGCACAGTTGGTTTCATTACTTAATGGATTCTCTATTTTACTCTTTCGGTTGTATTTCATTGCATTTGTTGTATATGATGAAGTATCTTTTAAAATCAGCCCCATTTGATGAATAAGGCAGCATGCTGAGCTCTACCCTTGTGGGAGCCCGTTTTACTCCACATGCCTGGTCTTCGAATAATGTTCTGCTTCATGACTTTACCTATACCTGCACAAGGAAACAAATAGTGTTAGCATAAAAAATGGAACATGTTGATTATGATGTTGATACTTCTCCTTCAACTCACTTCTTCATACTGCACTTGACTGAATTTGATTGTTTCAATGCATTGCTAATAGTATATTGTACTATTGTAGGTGCATCATATGATTTATGTCATAGTCGGAGCCACTGACACCCTTCTTTTCCTCTTATAGGTCGATGAAGCTCAAGACGACGAGGTGCACCATTCAACATCAAGCGTCGATAACCAGGCAATGATGACTATGTTATTGCTTATGTGTTTTCATTTTGCAACTTCGGTAATGCAATGTGCTGTTAGAAATGCATTGTCATAGTCACAGTTATAGTTATATCCACGGCTTGTGTGGATCTTTGATTTCAATTCTGCTTTTCAGTTGAAAAGAAAAATGCATTTATGCAATGTTGTAATACTATTTTGATTGTGAAATCAAATGAAGCCTTGTAAAAATATGAGTTCCTTTTGAAATGAATAAAAGCATATAAAATGCTATTTTGCACATGTACTCAATTCTATCTTTCTTTTAAATCTGCAACATCTGAATGGCACTCTACAACTCCATAACTTCACTCAAATGCATAACTGATATTCAATGCATAATGATAATGCGAAACAACATTTAAAATCCAATCTGCAATTCCACTTTATGGCAAATAATAATCAGCCAGCTCCTTCATTTGAGCTAATGCGAAAAAATATGTAACAATGACATAGCCAAGAAGCTTTCCTAATGTAACCCCAAAGACACTTTTTTAGGTTTATCCATACTTTGTACTGTTCGAGCCTGTCAAAGATGGGTCCTAATACTTGTATGTGCTCACTCATTTTCTTTGAATTTTCCAAAATATCATCCACATAGTCTTCAACTATGTTTTGGATCATGTCATGAAAGATGAGGGTCATTTCTATCTGATAGGTTGCTCCTGCATTCTTTAGCTCAAACGGCATCATGTTCCTGCAATATTTCCTCCATGGACAAGTGAATGTGGTTTTATGTTGATCCTCCTTAGCGATCATGATTTGATTGTAGCCTAAAAAACCATCCATGAGTGATATCATTTCATGTCCAAGTGTTAATTCCACTATGATGTTGATGTTAGGAAGAGGGAAATCATCCTTCGGGCATGCTTTGTGTAAGTCTCTGAAATCAATGCATATTTTGATGCCTCCAGTAGGTTTTGAGATTGATACCAGGTTTGAAACCCACTCAGGATAATCTATCAATTAGATGAATCCAACGTCAAGAAGCTTTCGTAACTCAAGTTTGACCAAGAGTGCTATCTGAAGGTGCATCTTTCTTAACTTTTGCTTTACTAGTTTGGCTTCAGGATAGACTACTAAATGATGCACTACCACTTTTGGATCAAGCCCCGGCATATTTGCGTATGACCATGCAAATTTATCTCTTTGATCTTTTAGGAATGCTGCTAGGTTATTTTTTTCTTATTCCAACAAGGATTCAACATATAAAGTGATCTTGGGTGCTTCTTTTGTTCCCACATTGATTGGAGTGGCCTTTTTTGCTAGCACGGTTGATTTCTCTAGATGTATTGCACTAAGGGGGAGATTGAATCCCTCATCCTTGGGTGCCTCAAATATTTTTTCACCCTTGGATACATCCTTTATTTTTACTATTTTGGGATCAAAAAGTGTCACAGTATGGTTTTCACTCAAAGATCTGCAAGTTAGTTGCATGTCATCAATTTTATGACTGAAGGACTCAATCGTTTCCCCATAGCACACTCATGTGTCTAGCTCTATGTCAAAACCTAACTTTTGATCTACCCATGGTAAGTTTTCATGGATTCCCGTGATTTTTGAGATTGCTTCATCATTTTCGAGTAAATCTAGAATTAGTGGTCCTTGTTGGTCCAAGTCAATGAGTTGCAGGTATACTAGGCATATTTCATTTGGTCGATTGCTTGGGGTAAAGGTTGTTGTGGATATCATGAAGAGGGAGTTATTCTCAAATAGGTCAACAATATCAAGGGGGAAGTCATCTATTTTAGTATCACACAATGTTGGTATCCAAGAAGAAGCCTCAACCCGTTTAGTGGAAATACCTTTTCCAATAAGGGTAACCTTGCTAGTAGTACAACCTAGGCCAAGATTCTTTGGACATTTCTTAGGAATGATAGGTTCTAGAAAACCATTTTCATTTTGTACCAATTTCTCATTCTTGGTATAGCCCATTCCCTTCATTAGTTGTAAGCCTTTTCTATCATCTTCCATGGGAAGAACGGGAACAGGTATTTCATCCTAATATAGCAGTTTAGAGACATGTTCCTCATTAACATCTTGTTTGTTCAAGTCCCCCCATTTAGTGAAGGTAGTAGCTGCCATTTTGATTGTTTTTGGGATGTTGTTGCTTGGTATGGGTTTCCCATGAGATTTTGGAGAAAGAGGTAACTTTCCCAACACAAAATTATCCTTTGTTAGCTTATAGTTTCCACAACCATCATCCTAGATCATTGGCTTGATATCGGGTATGCTCTACACAATGAGTGATTTCATTTTAGAGATAGATGCAAGGGACGATGGGTCAATAAATGAGGTACAAGGTGTAGGCCCTTCATCATTCTTGGGTATTTGGGGGATTTTATAGAACTTGGCCTCAAGATTCTTGCAATAATAAAAAGGCTCAAGATCTCCATGGATTGTAACTTCTCTACCCTCGAAAGGAAACTTGACATATTGATGGTAGGTTGAAGCTACAACTTTTAAGGTATGGATCCAAGGTTGACCAAGCATTATGTTGTAGGGAAGGTCCAAGTCTAACACTTGGCATGTAGTTTATGTGATGAGGTGGCCTGCTTGGATGGACAGTGCAATAATTCCTTGTGATACCCGTTCTTGGTCATCGTATGCCTTGATGGTGGTGCTCTTTGTCTGCTCAATAGTATCCTCGAAATAGCCCAAATTTTTTATTAACTAAAGGGTGAAAATGTTCAGACTAGCACCTCCATCTACTAAGAATATTTTAACCTTGTTCTTGTGAATGATAACCTCAAGGTGTATAGCACAGTTATGATATGGTTGTGATGGTAGGTCTTGTTCTGAGAAGGTGAGGAGATGATTAGTGATATGGCCTACCATAGATTGAAATTGTCCGGCATCTATATCCTTGGGAATAGATGATGTAGAATATCTTCCTCCAGGATTTCCCTATGCGTGGGGGATAGCCTTAATAGTTCTAAGATAGAAATCTGTGTGGGGATTTTTTTAAGTTGATTTAAGAGATTATACTTGTTGGTGCTTGATGTTGGCTAACTAGGGTGTGCCCTAGATTGGGATGGGACTCCTTGGATGGTGACTTTGCTACATCATGTGGTGACTCCACACTCCACACTATGCCCTTTGATGGTGACAACAATGATAACGTTGTCACAATAAGCTACCACATTTGAATAGGTATGTTTCACATTTGTGTAATCTTTAACTTTTCCAATGTTGTTCCCTTTGCTATGATCCAGCATAGGGTTCTTGTATATCTTAATATCCTGGTTACCGGCTAGTACATCAACAAATATGGTATCATTCTCTATAAGGTCTTGGATAATATTTTTGAGCCTCATGCAATTTTTCATTTTGTGTCCTTTGATTTTGTGATAGTCACAAAGATCGTTCTTGTTGTACCAAGATGGTTTCTCTTATGGTTCTTGATAGTTTTCAAAGTTGAGAAGCATTATCAGGTTTGAGTCTACCAATTTCTTCATGATTGTCTCGATAGGTTCTAATAACTACATGTACTTGTGTTTTGGATAGTTGTTCTTATTAGGAGTTCACCGTTGTGTTTCGGTGTTGTTGATCTGATTGTTCAGAGGGGATGTTGTTTGCTGCATAGTTGGTTGAATGTTAGCAACTTTATTTTTGTTTGGTCTAAGAGCGCTTAGGACTACCTTAGCATCTACCACACCATCATTTGTTACATTTTTGCTCTTAGCCCAGATACGAAGCTTGTCATTTGAACTAGTTGATGGGCGATTGTCTTTGTAAGCTTAAGCTTGGGTATTTCCTTGCGAGATTAGAGCTCTCTCGATGTTAAGGACTCTAGGGACAAGCTCGTCATAAGATGTGATGCACTACATTTTTAAATGGAAGGATAGATCTAGATCACGATTTTCTATGATGATCCCCACTTGTTGTTCATCGGGAAGAGGCCATTTGCTCTTACTAGCTCTTTGTCTCCATCGTTGCAAGAAATTAGTGAAAGATTCTCCTTTGTTTTTTATAAGAGTATACAATTATTTTAGGCTTACTTCCATGTCAAGATTAAAGGAGAAATGATCTATGAATTTGTCAATAATTTATTGAAAAAAATTTATACCGAGAGGCAGTTGAGAAAACCAATCCATGGCATGACCTATTAGACTTTGGGGGAAGAGGTGCATTAAATAAGAATCATTGTAAGAAACCTCCATGCATATGACATTAAATTATTTGACATAGTCCACAGGACTTCCTCTCCCTTTATATTTATTGAATTTGGGGATCTCAAAGCTGGGAGGGAATGGTACCATTGTGATGTTTCAATCGAATGGATAGGGACATAAGTTCTATGTATGAGGCTTCTTTGTCTTGCCCATCCAAAGGTCCTACATTTCTTGTGACAACTCCTTAAGTTGTGATGCTAGATTGTTTTACAGGCTTGGTGGAGGAACATATGTTGGGATGATGGATGAGTTCTTATATGATAAGGTGTTGTATGGGGTGTATGGTGGTGTGATATTTTGTGAAGGTGATTGAGGTGTTGATGTATATGTTCTTAATGCATTTGTATTGACGATGTGTTATCGACAGTTATAATAGGAACTTTTTTGTTGGGCATACTGTTGAGCTAGTAAGACTTGTTTTTGTTGTTGAACTGTAAGGGTTGCTTGTTGAGCTTTCTATTGTTGTTGTGCTACTAGAGCTTGTTGTTGGGCCTATTGTTGTTGTTGTTGTGCTACTAAGGATGCTTTATGGGCTTGATGTTGTTGTTGTGCTAAGGTTGCTTGTTGTTGGTGTTGTGTTGCTAGGGCTACTTGTTGAGCTTGTTGTTGTTGTTGTTGGGTTGCTAAGGTTGTTTTTTGTTGTTGCTATTGTTGTTGTGCTACTAGGGTTGCTTGTTGTTGGTGTTGTTGTTGGGAGGCTTGTTGATAAGCTTCTTGTGCTTGTTCTAAAGCTAAGGCATGCACTTGTAATGTAGGATTAGGTGGTTGTTGGGACATCTGTGATGGGTTTTGAGTGGTGATGTTTTGAGTGGGTAGTGGATTGCTAATGAGAGGTTGAGAGTTCCCTTGGCTCAACATTCCTTGTAAGATAGTGGATTGGGGTGGAGGAATGTAAGTTTGAGGTCCCATTTGATTTTGCATGACTTGGGGGACAAACAGAAAAGATGAGGTAGGCATCATGAGATTTTGTGATGTTAAGGGCACGTTAGGACCTTGGGTCCATTGATTGAAAGGGTTCCCTTGACCGATGTTTTGGAGATTCCCTTGTGTTTGAGATGTGGACAATGTATTACCTTGGTTGATGGGGCTTGTGACCAAGGGATTGTTTTGATGTGTATTGATGATAGGCGAGATAGATGTGTTTTGGACAACCATTTTATTTGATGTATCAACAAGAGGATTGGATAAAGAGGTCCCATGTGGTGTTAAAGGTTTATTTTGCATGATGGTACTCCCTTGCCCTTTTGGGTCTACATTTGATATTTGGTCCACACTACTCTGCGGGATGTTAGGCACACTTTTGGTACTTGTAAGTATGGATGAAAAGGGGTGTCCTCGATATGTTGAAGTTGTTGTGGAGTAATGAAGTGTAAGTGGTTTATACGGCTGTTTGGGATCTTTGGGAATGGGAGGAGTGCCAAATTTTGGTGTCCAAGTGGTTGTTTTGGATGGAGGATTAGTTTCATGGGTACCCACAAGTGTGTTGCTTTCAAAAGGAAGAGTATGGCCAAAGTCCTTAGCAAGACTAGCTACAATACTAGGTGTTGATGTTTGATTTAGTCCTAGGGATGGAGTTGTTGGAATAGTGGATGACGTCAAGCCTTGTGTCAATGATTGTGCAACAAAAGGTGGGGAGTTGGGAACTATGTTATCTAAGGCTTGATGCTCCATTATTTCTTCCCTAGTAAGTGCAAATGGATTGTTTGTGATGTCCTCTATCTCATATGGCCTTGATGGTGACAAAGGTTGTTGCGATGGAGTAACGTGATTTCTCGGATCAAATTCTAGAGGATTTGGATCACTTGAGTTAAATGGGACTTTGGTTTTCTTCATGGTTCTCTTGTGTTGTGATCTTATTTTTACCATAAATTTTGGGTCACCTCTAGGAGAGTTGTGTTGAGATTTGTAATGTTTGAACTCTCTATTTGACTCAATTCTAGGTTAAAGGGATGCTCTAAATCTTTTTGGAGCAATGGTGATAATGGGAGATGAAAAGATGGATGATGTGGGGAGTGATCTTTGCAAACATTTTGGGACAACACTTTTGACTTAAGTTTTGATGTGTTGATGTTTGGATAAAGGATGTTTATGAACTTGGAAATCTTTAGGGTAGACTTGTGACCTTCAAGATGAACTAGTTCAAAGATGATAACTAACTTAGCCAAATGCATGGAAAAGGATTCATTTCACATACAAAATAGCTAAGTTAGGGTTTCATTTGATAAATGTTTTAATTCAAAAGGTGTTGGTATATTTGAATTTTTTGTAAAGTTTGGTGAAGTGAAGGATGAATTTTTTATGAAGGTATGAATGAAATGTTTGACCCAATGTTGACTTAAAATGAACCTTTGTTTGATAAGACCAAGGTAGTGAGAAACATGCTAGACCTCTAAATTTTTCAAATCCTAAAGACCAAATGATTTAGATAGGTTCAAGATCATGAAAAAGCCCAGATTTTTGACTGAAAAATAATTCATACAAGTCTGGGTAGTTCCTTGAAGCACATTTGTAGAAGTTGTATACCAACCTAGTTTTGTTTTGATGAAGTGCTAAAATGTTTCTTTTGAAATCTTTTGGACTAAGATTCCTAAGTTTAAAGTGATAACCTATAGACCTTCTCTTGGGGATTTTTATTTTGCATGAGATCATTTAAGACAACCTAAGATTTTAAAAGACCAATGTTTTTACATAAATGAGGGGTTCGTATTGAGCATACATGTCTGAATTATGGATTGAGATGTAAACCAAAATACTTAGAAGCCTATAAGAATAAATTATTAGGAAAAGCATTAATATAAAGGTTTTGTCAAAGGATATCCATATTTAGACCAAAGGATTTGAAATTTTGAAAATAATTGTGTTGATGTTTGTTTTCAATGTTTTGGAACCAAGCAAAGTGTTAAACTGACTCACAAGCATTTACAACCTTAGGTTGAGAAGATACTACTTGTTGAATCCCCACTTGGATTTCTCCAAACACTAAGACAATGCAAACAGATAGAGATTTGGGCTCCCCTCCATGGCACACACTTCTCGAGACCACCAAATATCAAATCTTGAAGATCTGAATATCCTAAGGATTTTCTTGTTTCGACAATTGGATAGTAAAATGTGAGGCGGCTTTGAAAAAACTGTTCCTACACCAGCAAGTATAAAGGTTTTTGGCTTCTAAACAATTGATTCATAATAAGGGCTTTCGTACAAGGTGGCCATACACACGACAATATTAGCTCAAGATTATGGTCAATCAAGAGGCCTCCCAGTCTCTTCCTAAGAATAGATTTTAATGTATCACACGAATACTAAAGGTGACACTTGTTAGTATGACACATCCACAAATGTTGTTTATGACTTTCATCACAAACACATTATTTATATAGCGGCTTGAAAGAGCTTGGCTTTAGCTTGTTTTCGCTTAGGTTGTTCCCTCCTTTAGAAGCAAGGAGGCAAGCCCTCTTATGATAAACAAAAGCAAGGAAGTACGTTTGTAGTTCAACCTCCCAATTCGTATGAAACAAGGAGAGAACACACACCATTCCTTTTCCCTACACTAGCATGGGGTTCATTTTAATCCAAATTGAAAGATGTAGGTGATTATACAAAGTTTCAAGGAAAGTTTCTAATTCTCAAGATCGTCGAGTGGTGCGAGAGAAGTGCATACGCATTCAATAACAAAAGTATAAATCACAAAACATATCAAAAACTCATTAATTTTAACCCCTAAAGCTAAGATGAATTTATTTTATGCACCAAATGAAGTGATAAGTTGTTTTGTCCAATTTTAAACCCAAAGTAAAATGATGAAGTGAGGTTCAATTTTAGTCCCGTTTGAGCATTCTTTTTAAGACCCAATTGAAAATTAGTGTGTTCTTAAAGCATAAAATGAAAAGCATAATAAATGGGTTATAATTGCCCCAAAAGTGTCAAAACGCTTATTACACTTATAAGATTTAAAGATGAGAATGCTCCTTCACTTCAACTTTGATCATCCAACCTGCCAAATCCTGTTAGCCTAAAAACCAAAACAAAAAGTCTGAGACATGTTAGAAGTTAGATTAAAAAAAAATAATCAAAAAACTAGTTCAATCTTGTTTACTAGTAAATCATGATGCTAAAATCAATTGTGCCACTTAAATTCATCAATAGTGTCATTGTATTGAATGTGTTTTTCCATACTAAAAAATCAATCGTGTTGCTCTACAAAAAATAATGAGATCAAATGCATTGCCAAATTGATAGTGTCGCTAAACATAAATTCATTCTGCATCAAAAAATTAAATAAGCGTCACTATATTTAAATGTGGTGATGCCGGTATTGGCATGGTGTGATGGTTTATAGGTGGCATTGTTGTTCTTGCCACCAAGGTTCAAACCCCATTGGGGTGGTATTGTTGAATGGTTGTATCTGGTTCATAGCTCCGGTCAAAAGCGTTTACCCCTTGAATAAAAAAAAATGTGGTGATGATATTAATTAAATGTTTTGATTTTAATCATGTGTTACCTGAAGGAAATCACATGTACATTTTTGTATAGCGACGCATCATCAGATGCATCAATTGATAATCAATAGTGTCGTACCTAAAAACACAAGGAAAATGAAGATTCAACAAGAAAAATGTTAGATTAGTTAGTTTTTTCCCTCCTTCTACTGCTAAAATGTGGCTGACAAATTAGTATGGGTTGGTTATAACAAAGCCACTACCATCAAATCTCAGTAGGATCATTCAAATGAAAATTAAACTAAACGTTTATCAAAACTAAGCATACTAAACTTTGAAAGCTTTAAAATGCCTACTCTAATCCATCTTAAACTTATCTGTTGGGGGAGTGGTGTCATATCGATGTGGAACGGTGACCCTTTCCCAATCTCGTGGATAAATGAGATTGTTTCAATCAATTATATTGAAGAGAATCGATGAAACCGATCAAAGATGTGTGATGAAACATTATTTAAAGCTAAATGAACATGATGCAAGCTATTTTAACATGATGTATGTTAAGGTGATTGATATGGGTATATGCAAATCAACTCTAAATGAAGTTTAAGCTAAAAAATATTAAAATCCTAATTAAGAAATACGATAAATGTATGCATTATGTGATCATGGAAGCCATTGGTAAAAGCTAAAGCTCTTTAATGCAAGTAATTTAAACTAAAAGATGTTAAATGTGTGCTAAATATGAGTGTGAGTGTGAGTGATTTTAACAACATAACTCTGATGTTAAAATATGGATCCATTTGTGATGCAAGGGAATCTATCAACAACAACCATTCATCAAGGATTCTTCTAACCCAAACTCAACAAGAGAAGATCAAATTGAACAATCACCCAAAAATCCACTATTCATTTCACCAAATTCACTTATCTATCCATCAAAATTCACTCTAAACTATAAGGTTTCCAATAAGCCAACTCATCACATTATTATTACACTCCTTTAACAAAGCCAAACACAAATTAACCAACATCAAACTAACTATAATAGCTTGATTAGAAACATAGAACCCTTAAATTCTTTCTTGATTCACTAAACCACTCTTCAATGCAACTTACATGGAAAAATAACAACAAATCAATCGTTCCTTCTACCAACCCTTATCCAGAAATTCATGACACTATAAATAGCATGTTCTTGACTAAAATAAATCAAATACTCACTCACAAACCACTGCTTCATCAAACCTCTTCAATACTTGCAATCAAACACCCCTTTGTATATAGAATTATCTTAGTTCAAATCACCAAAATCAAAAAATTAGCCTCAAGAATTTCCTCAAACCTTTGAAACACCCTTGATAGTAGTATTTAAGTAGTTTCCAAACATAATCAACCACTTAATTCATTTTTTTAGCAAATTTCCTTATTCTTGCATTCAACCACAAATTTGCTTGTAGCATAGCAACATGCCTAAATCAGGTATTCCATTTAATCCACAAGGAGTATCCATGAAAAAAACACTATATTAGGAACCCATTTTGTCATATAATAAGATATCTCAACATCCAATATCATTTCTTTGGAAAAACTAACAAAAAAATTAACTGTCCTACATTTTAGGCAACCAAATAGGCCAAAATATCAAAGCAACCACCATAGAATCAATTCAAAACTATCAAATAACCCAAAATATTATTTAGTTAGATCACAAAACCTTTAATTCAATAGTTTTTGGAGATAGATAGGTTCAATATTGCTTTAAATAAGAAAACCCTCATTGTATGCCTTTGATGACCTAAAAGAACAGGGGTTTATTAAATGCCCAATTTCCAACCCTCTTGCCAACCTATCACTACTCCTTACATGTTTTTTTATGTCTACACTTACAAATTACACCGTTCACCAACCTTTCCCAATGTCTTTTCTTCATTTCATCATTTGTAGGCACCACTTTTGCTTAAAAGACACAGAATTTCTGTGAGGGCTGCAAACTTGGCACTCTAGTTTTCACTTCCTGCAACAAAACACATACACACACAACAAAAACAATCTAAAAACACTTACTAATATCCCATTCCACCAATCTATTACACCTACATTGGTGGAATGGTAGGTTAGATCCTTAAAAGACTCTCAAACCCTTGTGGAGGGTTTCTAACAGATTTATTTATTTGGTCTCCAAATAAACTTAAAACTCAATGCAAGTCCTTCAAATTGAGTTTGAGTAAATTCAAAAATACTATCCTATCTAATACAATGTAAATCAAGGCCTCGTATTGTTGTACAGGTTGTACAAGATTAGAAACAAGAGAGATAAGTACAAAAAATTGCAGAATAGTGAGTTTTATTTCAAAATTTGTTTCCAAAATTACAAGGTACTTTACTTGCTCACCCTCACAATGCTTTTATAGATGTTTACCAATCCATAACTGACTTTACAACTTATTCTACCAACCTATCTCTTCATTTTTCCCTCAAAGACTCTTCATCTTTTGATTTTTTCTTTTTTTCATCTTTTACATTATTGACAACTTTTAGCATTTTTGCAAATTCTGCTTTTTCCATCTTTTTAACCTCTTAGAAACCTATGAAGGACTCAAATAAATTTATCTTGACTTCTCAAGACCTTTTTTACATGATTTTTACATTGGAAATTTTGATTTTTTCTAATTTTCCAATTAAAGGCATCTAGTGAGCAAGGTGCTCCTACACCATACAACCAACCAACAAAAACTTTCCAAGTCCCTTGGAAACATATTGTATCAACTTTGCTTGTACCTGCAAAAAAACTTCAAATCTGCCTTGGACTGCTTCCTCTCTCTTTCTCTTCTCTTATCTTTGTCTTTTCCTTTTTCTTTCTCCTGTATTTTACCATCTCTCTTTTATGCTTATTAGGTTCACAATCATTCTTCTCATTCAAAAGGACATAGGACTTCCCTTTCACTTTTCCTTCTTCCAAGCAATCTTTCCTCTCTTTTCACAATTCATCCTTGACCTTCTCTTACCAATCATCTTTTCAACTTCTCATCTACTCCCATCAGTGGAGTACTCTTCAATGGCTGCAAACTCAAGTGCTTCTTCAGACAAGTATCCATCTTCTTTACTTCCTCACCACACAACTTAGCAACTCAACAAATCATCTATCTTACCCAACAGCAGATCCTGAAAGATGCCTCACTCACTTTAATTTGCACCTTCCACCCACCTTAATCTCCATTAGAGGATGGTGACCACAAACCTCAGCTTGTCTACCAACATGCACAACTTCTCAGAAACCTTTCTCTCTACAGCTAGATGGATCAAGCACTTGCAACCAGCCACAACTTAACCAATCATCAAAATCAGCTAGCTCTGATACCAATTGATGCAAGGGCATCTATCAACAAAAACCATTCATCAAGGGTTCTTCTGACCCAAACTCAACGGGAGAAGTTCAAATTGAACAATCACCCAAAAATCCACTATTCATTTCACCAAATTCACTTATCTATCCATCAAAATTCACTCTAAACTATAAGGTTTCCAATAAGCTAACTCATCACATTAGTATTACACTCCTTTAACAAATCCAAATGTAAATTAACCAGCATCAAACTGACTGTAATAACCTGATTACAAACACATAACCCTTAAATTCTTTCTTGGTTCACTAAACCACTCTTCAATGCAACTTACATGAAATAACAACAAATCAAGCATCTTCCTACCAGCCCTTATCCAAACATCCATGACACTATAAAAAACATGTTCTTGACTGAAATAAATCAAATACTCTCTCACAAACCACTGCTTCATCAGACCTCTTCAATACTTGCAATCAAACACCCCTTTGTATATAGAATTATCTTAGTTCAAATCACCAAAATCAACAAATTAGCCTCAAGAATTCCCTCAAACCTTTGACACATCTTTGATAGCAGTATTTAAGTAGTTTCCAAACATAATCAACCAATTAATTCATTTTTTTAGCATATTTCCTTATTCTTGCATTCAACCGCAAATTTGCTTGTAGAATAGCAACATACCTAAATCGGGTATTCCATTTAATCGACAAGGAATCTCCATGAAAAAAACACTATATTAGGAACCCATTTTGGCATATAATAACATATCTCAACATCCAATATCATTTCTTTCAAAAAAATAACAAAACAATTGGATGTCCCATATTTTAGGCAACCAAATAGGCCAAAATATCAAAGCAACCACCATAGAATCAATTCAAAACTATCAAATAACCCAACATAATCTCTAGTTAGATCACAAAACCTTCAATTCAATAGATTTTGGAGATAGATAGGTTCAATATTGCTTTAAATAAGAAAACCCTGATTATATGCCTTTGAAGACCTAAAAGAACAAGGATTTATTAAATACCCACTTTCCAAGCCTCTTTCCAACCTGTCACTGCTCCTTACATGTTTTTTATGTCTACACTTACAAATTACACCATTCACCAACCTTTCCCAATGTATTTTCTTCATTTCATCATTTGTAAGCACCACTTTCACTTGAAAGACACAAAATTTCTATGAGGGCTACAAACTTGGCACTGTGTTTTTCACTTCCTGCAACAACACACGTACACACACAAAAAAACAATCTAAAAACACTTCCTAATATCCCATTCCACTGATCTATTACACCTACATCAGTGGAATGGTAGGTTAGATCCTTAAAAGACTCCCAAACCCTTGTGGAGGGTTTCTAATAGATTTCTTTATTTGGTCTCCAAACAAACTTAAAACTCAATGCAAACCCTTCAAATTGAGTTTGAGTAAATTCCAAAATACTATCCTATCTAAGACAATGTAAATCAAGGCCTTGTATTGTTGTGCAGTCCGTACAAGATTAGAAACAAGAGAGAAAAGTACAGAAAATTGTAAAACAATGAGTTTTATTTCAAAATTTGTTTCCAAAATTACAAGGTACTTTACTTTCTCACCCCCACAATGCTTTTATATATGTTTCCCAATCCATAACTGACTTTACAACTTCTTCTACTAACATATCTCTTCATTTTTCCCTCAAAGACTCTTCATCTTCTGATTTTAGCTTTTTTGCTTCTTTTACATTATTGACAACTTTTAGCATTTTTGCAAATTTTGCTTTTTCCATATTTTTAACCTCCTAGAAACCTATGAAGGACTCAAATACATTTATCCTAACTTCTCAAGACCTTGTTTACATGCTTTTTACATTGGAAAATTCATTTTTTGCAAATTTTCCAATTAAAGGCATCTAATGAGCAAGGTGCTCTTGCACCAATTTGTCTCCAAATAGTGACCTATTTATAGGAAAGCAAATGAGAAATGAATGGTTGATATCAAAAAGGTTAATCAACGATCAAGGATGGAAGAATTTGGAGGCATGGATCATGGATTCTCATCAGTAGATGAGAATGGAAGATGAGATTTTAATCAGGGGTTAATATTCCTTCAAACAAACACACTTTCAACTTGTCCAAGAGGTCACAAGTTAACTTGATCAAGAAGCCAAGTAAGTTTGTTGAGAAAAAGGAATATTCCCCTTTTTCAAATGAGTGAGAAGAGAGAATATTCTTTGGAATATTCTCATGGGTGAGGGAAAATAGTTAATTTAGCAAATTAAAACAAAGTTTAATTGTACAAAAGGGGAAGGAATATTCCTTTTGGAGGAATGTGCAAAGGAGGAATATTCCCTTGCAAGTGGGGGGAATTAGATTTATTAGTAATTGATAATTAAACAAAGGTTTAATTATGCAACTGGGCGAATTTCATGATATTCATTAAATAAAGTGATTTAAAGAAAGGGGGAAAGTGAAATGATATTTAATTAAATAACTTAGGGTTATTTAATTAAGGAAATTTAGGGATTAAATTAAATAATTTGATTTATTTAATTTAATGAGTTGAAATGTTAGCATGAAAGGGGGTGAATTAACCCGATTAAATTAATTAGGTTAATAGATGCAAATGACATAATTAATTAATTAGCTAGGCTAATTTAATCAATTAAGTGAAAAAGAGGATGGGTTTCAAGATAAAATGATGTTAGTATACCTGATTCAAGTGTATGATATCATTCAAGACATTTTTTAGTGTCTACACCAACCAAATTTTTGTTGTAGTATATATCTCTTTCCTTTCCTGTTTCATCATGTTGCACCAAAAGAGCTCCTAATGTTGTTGAAATTGCCAAGATGTACAAGATCAAAGGTTTACCAATAGTTGGTGACATTAATACCAATGGTGATGCCAAGTTATAGTCCTTTAGTTGTTGGAACACCTGCTCACAATTACCATCCCATTTGTAAGCCACACCTTTGTGAAGGAGATGGGTAACGGGTTGCACTTATCTACTAGTTGTGTGATTAATCTTCTAATTGATTTAAGCTTCCGTTAAAGGCTTATAAGTTGCTTCAATGTCTTTGGTGGTTCCATTTCCATTATTGCCTTGACTTTGGTAGGGTCCACCTCAATTCCCCTTTAGGATGCAATGTATCACAAAATTTTACCTATGGTGACTCGAAAGACACATTTTTTTTATTGAGTCTCACCTGATATTTTTCCAACCTATCAAAGATTTGAGTTAGCACTTCTAGGTGTCATTTTATCATTATCAATTTTTCCAAGATATCATCTGCATAGTCTTCAAGGATCTTGTGGAACATGTCATGAAAAAATTAAGTTCATTTCCCTTTGATATGTTGCACCAGTGTTCTTTAAACCAAAAGGCATTACATTCCAACAATATGTCCCCTATGGAAAAGTAAAAGTTGGTTTGTGTTGGTCTTCCTTAGAAATCATGATCTGATTATATCTAGAGAACCAATCCATGAGTAAAAGCATTTCATGTCTGGCTATTAGGTCCACTATGATATCTATGTTGGGCAACAAAATTTCATCATTGGGACAAGCTTTGTTTAGATCTTTGAAATCCTTGCAGAAACGTATGTTGCCAGTGGGTTTTGAAACTAGAACAAGATTGGAAACCCACTCTGGATAATCAATAGGTATAATAAAACCTACATCCAACAAATTTTGTAGCTCCACTTTGACCAACAATGCAATATGAGGATGCATCTTTCTTAATTTTTGCTTCATTGGTTTTGCATCTAGGTGAACTGTGAGATGATGGATCACTAATGATGTGTCAAGACCAAGCATATCCACATATGACCATGCAAAGAAAATCTTCCTTTTTATAAGGAAATTTTCTAGATTATTCTATTCCTCATCGTCTAACGAAGAAGCATAGAAAGTGACTTGGGGTGCCTCCTTTGTTCCCACATTGATGGGTTGTGATTTCTCTACTAGGACTGCTGATTTTTCTTTCTCTATGTTTGGGAGATTGAATCCTTCATTCGTAGGTGCTTTAGGGAGGTTTTCACCATTGGATGTGTCCTGTTTTAGAATCAAAAAGTACCACATGGTGGTTTTCACTTGGTGATTTTGTCATGATTTTCAAATTTACTATTTTTCAACTGAAAGATTCAATTGTATCCAAAAAATAGGCTTGTGTTTCTAGCTCTATGTCAAAACCAGCTTTATGATCTCCAAACGGAATATGATCTCTAATTCCCATGAACTCAAAAATTTCCTCATCATTTTCAAATGAATCCAAAATTGGTGTGTGTTGTTGATCCTAGTCGATAAGCTGAGGACATATAAGTGTAAGCTCATTGTCTTGGGTTGGGTAGGAGAAGGATTTGGTGATCATAAATATAGAGGCATGCTTAAAGCGGTTTGTGATACAAAAGGGTAAGTCGTCAATGTTCTTGTATTGGGATGTGCTTAACTAGGAAGAAGCCTTATCCTCCTCAATCATGGTATTTGTGATGGGAGGGACCACTTTTTTCTCGAGGCATAACCAAGGAAAAGATTATTTACTCATTTCTCAAGGAATATTGGTTCTTGCATTCCTTGTTGTTTCACACCAAGGCCTCTACCTATAGTGCCTATATATCCCATGCTCTTCATTAATTGGAATCCTTTTATGCTTGTATCCTCCAAAAGTAGAAGCTCTTCTTTCTTGTCTTTTTCATCTTTGTAAATCCATTCAGATATGTTCTCTTCCTCTATGATCTCTATGTGTAAATATCCCCACTTTTTAAATGTGGTGTTCTTAAACTTTTTGGATACTTTTTCAATGTGTTGTGGTTGACCATATATTTTTGGATTTAATGGTACTTTCCCCACAAAGAAAGAATCCTTCAAGTCATATTCACCACAACCCAATTATGCGATCTTTGCTTTAATTTCAGGAAGAGTTTTCTTTGTACCAAATATAGATACCAATATTAAAGGATCAACATAGGAAGAAGGTATTGGAACTTCATCATTTTTAGGAACTTGGAGCACCTTGTAGTACTTTTTCTCCATGCTTTTACAATAATAAAATGGTTCTAGATCTCCAAGAATTGTGATTTCTTTATCATCATAGGGAAACTTGATACATTTATGGTACGTTGAAGCTACAACCCTCATGGCATGGATCCATGGATAGCCAAGGAGAATGTTATAAGGTAATTCATGATCTAGGACCTAACATGTGGTCTTTGCAATAGCAAGTCCTACTTGTATTGGTATCTTGATTGTTCCTTGTGAACTCCATTCATTATCATCATAAGCATAGATTGTGACTCCTTTTATATTTTTTATCACATCCTCTAAATAGCCCAACTATTTGATCAACTGGAGGGTACAAATATTTAATCTCACACCTCCATTGGGATAGAAGATCATCTTGTGTGAAGAGTAATCTATGTGTGATGAAATGTGCCCTACCTTGGCTTGAAATTGGTTAGTATCAATGTCGGTAGGAACCATCAATGATAAAAAGGGCTTTCTCTAAAACTTCCTTGTGGGCAAGTGAAATCTTCAATAGTTATAATCATTGATCAAGTAAGTTATAATCATTGGAATGGTCTCTTGTTGGTCCTCTAGATGGTAGAGGGATTCCT
>VDFB02000008.1:285207002-285280398 GCA_007258455.2 Sequoia sempervirens | reverse complement strand
CTGTTGAAATTCATGTGAAGACACTGTTCTTATAAAGAGAAAAAATATAAAAAGTGATACATTTTTAGAAGGTTTTAAATAAATTGGAATGTGATTTGCTAACTGCAAACTCAAAACTCAAAACGTGTTTCAAAACTATGGTAGCATCTCTTATGCTTCCACTTGTCTACTGAAATTGCAGGACTTGCGGGAGCTACTGCTGAAGTGCATTGTTATGATGTATTGACAAATAAGTGGACAAGGTAAATGATATACTTAATATATACTTCTGAATTTTAATTACATGTATTGGTTCTGTTCTTCACAAGTCCGTGACTAATCATCTCATGCCTTCAATAATTAAGTTTCCTGGATTCTTGTCTTCCTGTCATTCTTAAAACCAGTAATGTTAGACAAGGTGTTAGATAACACATTATTAAATTTAGTCTGTGCTTCTGGAGAAGTTTGTTCTGTGATGAATCTCTCCTAAGTATATGTTGGCTGTAATGAGATCAAACATGCCACAAGTCACCATACTAACTCTTTTTGTTAATTTTATTTCTCAAAGTTGAACAAAAACTGGAGTTTAAAGTAATGGGAATTTTAAAAATACAAGAGATCTTACAATTGCCATAAGCATTCAAATATTTATTTGTTCTTGAGTTCTGCTTGTTAGAAATATGAAATTATAGAATTCAATCTTAAAATTCTTGGTTAGGAATATGAAATTGCATGATGCAATCTTAATATTGCTTGAAGTAATTGACAACACTATATGCAGGCTTACTCCTGTAGGAGATCCACCATCCCCTCGGGCAGCACACGTTGCAACTGCTGTGGGTACAATGGTTGTAATTCAGGTATTAATGGTGTTGATGTCATGTTTCTGTCATACCCTCGTCGGCTCTGATAATAATTTTATCCATCGACACTCACACAAAGCTGCTTGTGCTTGTCAATATTCTATGCAGGGTGGCATTGGACCTGCTGGGCTGTCAACAGAAGATCTGCATGTTCTTGACTTAACACAACAACGGCCGCGTTGGCACAGGTTTTACCTAGAATATATGTAAACATATGATTTTTGTGGAGTATGTCTTGCATCGTTGCTGATTCTTTTTGTGTTTGTGCAGGGTGGTTGTTCAGGGACCTGGTCCCGGACCTCGATATGGTCATGTGATGGCTCTCGTAGGGCAGAGATTTCTCTTGGCAATCGGTGGAAATGATGGTAAGACTGCATTTTTTGCTTTTGGTTTCATTGTTATGATTCTAACTATAATGTAATTGTAATCAATGCTTATTTTGGTGTTTAAACCTAATATCTCGACCCTAAATTGGATTGCTACAAATGCTTATATTTATCTTTTCTCCAGGTAAAAGACCTTTGGCAGATGTTTGGGCCTTGGATACAGCAGCTAAACCATACGAATGGCGGAAACTTGAGCCAGAAGGGGATGGTCCACCTCCATGCATGTGAGTTGAATAGCAGAGCATAATAACTTCCATTCTGTTTTTACTCTGCTGATAATGCTTAGCTTTGTTAAGAAGAGGATATATGTCACGAATCATATGCTTGTTTTGCTGGCAGTATCTAGTAAAATGCTCAATGTTACAGCACACTTGAGAGGTGGTTTGATTCTTTTGATCAAATTCAACTTTCTATTTTAGCAGGGGAGTTTTGAACTCTGTGGATCCTTGTTACTGATCATTGCCTGAGCAAATTTAGGGCGTGACTGTTGCTATGGCTAACATTGACCTGATTTAGGACCACCAACTTTTTGCATTTGATCTTCTTGGAGTTGTCAAGTTGACTTGTTCCTAATCTTATGAAGCCATATATAGCATCTTCTTTAATTTTCAAAATCACTCAAGATCAAAGACATTGCATAAGCACCGATCCATACATAGAGCAAGAGGTTCACTATAATTCACACCTCAATTTTTAGAGGAGGGATAGAGCTAGTCGTATTATGTATATAATCTAGTAGCACTAAAAGATTAGATCGAGGTGTGAGTAGAGTGAATCCCTTGATCTGCACCCATTTCCGATGTCAATGTTACTTATGTGCAACTGCTTGATATTGTGGTTGAATATGATCATTTTTGGGATATGAGATTCAGTCTCTTTTTATTATACCTAAGTTGCCACTCCTAGTACTAGGGTAAGGATGGGTTTGGGGATGGAGATACGGCATTTTTTTTATCCTTGGGTACATGTCTGAGTTTGAATATATATATAGGCCTCTTGGATAGGTAGTTTGGGCCAGCGCATCCCAATCATTGGCCCCAGCTCAGAACCTCTCAGTTTCAGTCTCAGCTGGTTGGCCCAACAGCTATGATTCCTACGGCCTATGTGGTCTGGTGAGCGTTAGTGGGGTAATGGTCATTGGGAGAGAATAGAGAAAGGATCCGGCATGCATATGACTGTAGTTCTCTAGTATATATATATATAAATGAACACTAATACTCAATTGCTTATAAACAAAATATTTAAATATCTCATAAATTGCAAGAAATAAAATACTCATAAATTCACAATATGATAATCAATGATTTATCAAATGTTAATACAGAATAATATTACAATCAATAGTCAATAATTTTCATATTGCTCTTCATTGAGAGCATCAAGGCCAGCATTTAGTTCAATTTCATTTGAACCACTATTAGTTGCAGTGTCACTCCCACTAGCCAAATGCAAAAGCTGCCTCATCTATAGACTTTGGCAAGCTGTGCAATTGTAGCATCTAAGTTGACATACTTAGGAGTTAGGTTCCAATTCCTTGTCAACCAATAGGTTGCGCTTAATCGAGTGGATAAAAGAGTGTATACTCCAATTTCGCCCAGCTGAAGAAGAACTGGCAACCTATGGAATTTGCATACAACATTTACAATTACAAAACGTAAATTATAAATTATAATACATAGCAATGAATGAAAAATGTGAAAGTTAAAAAATAAAAGGATGCATACTTGAGAGAGAATTTTTATTGCAAGAAGCTGCAAGTAAATAGAGTGTTGGTCATGCATGTGCCGCCATTCATGAACATTATTTTTGTATGTGTCTCAAAGAGCGCAAACATCATATTTTTGAAGATATGAAATGGCCAAACACATTCAAGACAACACTTCGTATATCTACAAATGGGAAAATTCAATATTATTTTGAATAGTCTTGTGGCTAGTAGCAACCTCTTCATCCCTATATGGTGCCACCCTCTTCGGCCAAAAAAGTATATATCTCCGAGCTATAATATTTTGGAGTCAAAGCAAATGTTAGGAGATGCAAGGGCGTTGTCATTGTGTTCCAACAGTCAATGATTTTTTGTACTCTTTTGAAAATTGCTTTTGTACAATCATGTTCCTTGGCTTCTATTATGGTCCTTATTTTTTAAACTATGGAGGCCATGCCATCATATGTTTCACCCATGTACAATCATGCTCCTTGGCTTCTATTATGGTCCTTATTTTTTAAACTATGGAGTCCATGCCATCATATGTTTCACCTAAACATGGGTGATCTGTATTAGTATACCTAATCATGTTGATGTTGGCTTCAATGAAACTTAGAACATAGTGTAGTGAAATAAAGTTGACTCTACTAAAGAAAGACTAGATTTCTTTGAGGGTGATTTCGAATCACCACACTTGGGTTAACTAGCTAAAGATTTTGGTTTTACCTTAATCTACTGTAGAGATTACACTAATTAACCCTTTTTAAAAGTTATTCAGTTTTAAATAGAAATGTGTTTATAAAATGCACTAAAACACTCAAAGAACAGAACTATTGTCAAATATAGAAAATTGAGGAACTTGGAAGTAGAATTTGGAGCTCTTTGCCAAGGTTGTGTGTGCTTTGTATAGACTATAGTGTGATGCGTTGTCGTCTTATATGGATAGAAAATTAAAATGCTCTTTGTCCAAAAAATGATATCTGCATGAAAATCAAAACAAAATAGGAGGAGACGATGAAATGACCGGTTGGATGGAGAAGATGAAGAAATTAATAGAATAACAGTTGGATGGAGAAGGTGAAAATATCCTCGAGTAAATTGTGAACTGAGAACTTCCTTTACAATACAACTTGCAACACAAGAAATGAAAAATGTTTTTTTGGCTATTTGGGGATTTGCCTTAGTCAAATCTCTGTTTTGGTCTTCCGTTTTCCACAACAGCCTAGTTTTTATAGTTTTTCGAAAGGGAAATGAACAAAGCTATTCTAAACAAGATGCAATACAACAATGCAATGACAACAGTCCAAGTTACCAAATTTTTAATACTTAGAAAACAACAATGGAAGAACTAAACAAAAAGAAGAGATTGGAGCAAGTATACAAGAACAAAATCACTTCCAATACTAAGAGCAATGAAGATGAACAATGCTGGCCTATAGGAAATGCTTCCAAGTCTGCACAAATGCAATAGCTGAATGAGAGCTTTCACATGCAAGTAAATTGGTAAGAGCCTCAAGAATTTCAACAATGGAGATAGTTGTTGTTTGTTGGTAGCTTGAGAGAGTGTTGTGCGTATGAGAGAAACTTAAAATTGAGAGAATTAGAGAGTAGTCAGCCAAACGAGGTCAAAGAGGAGCTGAGAGAAAGGGTAGTCATTTGGAATTTGCCCAGGGCAATTACATTTTGCAGACTAATCCTGGTAAAGGAGAATGAAATGCTCAAAATGGCCACTGGAGGGTTGAATTGTTGTAGAGTGCCAACATGCCATGCAAATGTTCGTTTGTAATGCTAGCAACACTACAATTCAGAGCAAACAAAGGCTCAATAGTTTAAGCATGGCACAAGGATTCAAAAAGTTACAAAAAACCAGTGTTAACATATTATTGGTATATGGACAATGCAAATTAACACACCAAAGTGAGCATTGCAAGGGTATGTAATTTTCGATGTTACACATAGTCCTCACGAGCCCACCACTCATCATCTAGGATCAATGCTTTGTTTTTCTGTGCTCTCTTTCTATTTTATTGGCTCCATACACTTCAAACAGTGTTGATGACCATGATTCTCTTCAATGCATCTCGTAAATTCACAAGTTGTCTTAAGATGAGTGGGTTTGATGCAAATTGAGTTTTGGCAATCTAACATGGTGTAAAAATTAAAACAAATTAATATATTAAAAGGTAGATGACATGACATGACACATATCAAAATAGAAAGAATACTAAAAAATAAAATTTAAATTACCTTAAACAATTCCAAGTTAGAGAAGGTCCTAAAGATGACTTGTGACATATGATGATTTGTCACAAACATTTGAATCTCCTCGGCCTCCGTGTAGATTTATTTGACCCATTGAATCTTTGTGCCAATCTTTTACAGTATTGAGTTTAGTGAGTGGACAACACATGGTGTCCAAAAAATATACCTATATGTACTCTCCACTATTGAACTAGTTGCCTTAACAATTTTTATCATTGTCCATTTTGACTTGGACAATGTTTCAAGGCCCACCATCTCAATGGATTGTATGAGGATATTGGCAATGAAAGTTGTATCTTTCACTTGCCTCTCACAATCTATTACCTTCAAAAACATTGCCCCTTAAAGGGACACTGCAATGACATTGACCAGTGGTCTATTTTTACAATCTTTCTATCCATTAGAAATGATGGACACACCTGTTGTAGGAAATGTATAGTTGGTTGTTCTCAATGATCCCTCTATGGAAGTTTTCTCCTTGACCAGTAAGGTGATGCACACCTTTTCATAGCTAGGACTAATGTAATAAGCAGGTGCATTAGCAATTGCCATGCATTAGCAAGGTTGAAAAGAAGCCCATTGCCATAAATGTAACGATCAATGCTCCCATTCGCAACCTCTTTTGCCTCATTCTTGAAGACCTGTTCCAATGGGCCACTTTTATGCAAAAGAAAGGATATTCTCTTCTCGAGAAGATAGTGGCATGAAGGATGTGGGTTAGTTGGTTGCGATAAGTCACTAGGAGGTTTTTGTAATTCTTTCTTGGAAAGAGGATGTATTCTTTTCTTTGATCTATTATTTACCATGTTGGCATCCTTTCATTCTTTAATATATCCTATTATTTGTTGCTTTGGCAAGCTTTTTTAATGTGACCCTAGACAGATTCTTATTCCTAAGCCAGAAATAGCGTACAAGTGAGTTTTCACTTGACTTTATGAACTCTTATACTCATTTCCACATTGGCTACAACGACAAAATATCTATCACCACTAGGAAGTTGTTCAATCATGGTTGTATGCTGCCAAAGAGGTGACATTGCATCAATTTTTTATAAGCTCATTACACGTGGGGCAACTGAACTAGTACTACTATCTATTCTATATGAATATTACAATACAAAAATACAACTTAATTTTTTTTTCTTGGCATTATAACCTTTGTATTATGTATAAGAGGTATAATTTTTTTCTCAAAACTTTACAAAAAATGAAAAAACCTGAAAAATCTTAAAAAAAATCTTCAAAATTTGAAAAAAATAAAAATGTTCGCTTACTTTTGACAGATATATCTTTTCCATTCAGATCTTTCTCTCCTGTTGGCAAAAATGTTGTTTTACTCACTCGTGTTTGTGAAATTAGCCAAAGGAAGTTAAGTGCCCTCATGTTGGGCGAAATTAGGTATTTAGAATACTTTTTGTTTTTAAAAATGTTTTGTTTGTTTGTTTGTTTTGTTTTATGGTTGGATGGCCTGCGGGTCCTCTCAGGTTTGTTTGGGCCCACCGCTAGGTTCCTTGTGGGTCCTTCTATTACCCTCAGCAAACCCCAAAGCCATCTTGACCTTGGACCAAACCCATATGGGTATGGGGGGGTTGGGGGGATCACTAGAAGAACCTGGAAACATAGTATTATACTTTTTGAAGTGTCATGACAATTTTAGCTAGGATTAAAGCCATGATCAGGCACATTGTCTTGATGTTTGTCATGGCTGATGTTTATATGGTAGGACATATGACTAACTAATGATTATCCTTATTGATCGTTTAGGGTGCAAGATTGCATTCTTGGGAGGGATTTTGACATTTTTCATGCAATTTAGTGGATGTACAACTTGTCATATTCTTATGATATATTTATGTCCATGTCTTAACTTGTATGCTTTTTTCCTGTTGGAAGTTTAAAAAGTCTATCCTCTGCTGGAGACTATCATGGATTTGAACAAATTTGAAATCTGCAGAAGTGTTTGAGCATTGACCTGATATTACATAATTCAAAACAGAATAAACAGAATCAATGTTGTAACTGTAAACCATAACAACATTTCATTTGGAATAGTTATAAGCTTTCAAATTCCACTGAGGAGCTTGAAGTTTGTGTGATGTGGGTTTATCAAGCATCAGAGCATTTTGGGAACAATGCTAATGTGAATGGGGCAGAAATCTGCAGCAATTGGCAGACTGTAAATTGAATTATAGTCTGAGAGATCCATGAAGAGTGCTTAAACAGTCTGCTTGTGAAAATCTATCAAAGCTACTCAAAGTGCCAATTTGTGTTGGTCAAACATTATGGCTCTTTTGGTAAATTTGGGTGAATGATTTTTTTCTCCAGGAGATACGAGCCTGCTTTTATATTACAGAGTGTCTCCATTTCTTTTACTTTGGGATGGGGGGCAGAATCCACTTTAATATGTTAAGATCATACAAGATTGCGGTTTCACCAGTGGCATGTTTTCCTTGTGATTGAGTGCTCCCTTTATGTTTTTGAAAATCTGGGTGAAGGGGGTACATATAGCGTTTAAATTGGGGACCTCACTTTTAAACAGGCCAGTGCATTACCATGATACCACATATCTGTACATTTTGACAATATATGATTTTATTATCATGAATTGGAATTGTTTTATTCCAAATTGTGGACAAAGGTATCATTCTTGATCTGGTAAGTGATATCTGTTGAAACTCTATTGCTAATGTTTTGCTTGCATTGACAGGTATGCAACTGCAAGTGCTCGTTCAGATGGCTTACTTTTGCTTTGTGGAGGAAGAGATGCAAGCAGTGTGGTAAGAATTCTAATTCCTAACCTATTATTATTTGAGAATCTATATGCTTTTGTAGGATGGTGGTCACCATATATTGTTAGATAATGATGTGGACAAATTTTTCTGTTATGATTTATATAAGATGCCAAGTTTCTGAGAACAATAAGTTGTTTCAATTTTGTGAATTTATTATGTAAACAAAAAGAGTTTGACTTTGAGTGTGTGTTTCCAGGAAGTGCTCTCAAGATATCCATTAATGGACATTCTTGAGAATAAATATCTACACTAGAAATATAGAGTATGCAAGTAGAATTATTAAGAGCAGTTTTTAGACATACGAAGAGCCCCAAAATGTAAAGCAGTCTTGGAAAAGCAGATTATACAGATGGTATTCTTATCTCTCTTCCCAATGGAGTTTGTACTCCTGTGCAAGTGACATGTCCAAAAAGGTCACCTAAAAATATTATTACAGTACAGTGACAACAATTACTGTTAGTGAAAGTGTGAGATTAGTGGGATTTATGGTCATTCATAATGACAGAATAGCACATAACATCATCAACATGAACCAATTGCCTTTTACCTTGTCATTATGGAGATATAATCAGTTATTCCACTTTCAGGTGAACTGAACTAAGGAGTTGCTGTTTATGTCTTTCATAATCTGTTGAAAGCTGGGGTCATTATGTAAAAGGCAAGTGCTCAGTTTTTAGATAAATAAGGATGCTGTTTTCCCAGTTTCTCAGTAGAATGTTTCGAGGGATGTTTATAGTGTGTGTATGCTAGGATTAACAGACACTCATTCTTGTGTTTCTTTTTCCGCACAATACTTAATTTGAGGATACAGTAATCTTAGGCCATCTTATCTGAAAAATATAGTTCTACTTGTACAAGTGGGACATGGATAGAGGATCTGTCACAAACACTGCTGGAGACCTAGAGATGCTGTATTCTGCTAAGTATCATTGATCTCAAACATCTAAGTTTCCTGAAAGCATTATATTGACATTTTGGATTAAAGATATCGCATTTGTGTCCAGGTGTTTCATAAATTGCATTGGAGCTGAGAATTTTTGCAAGTTTTTTATATGCTCTCATTCATTTGAGATTGGTGTGCCCCTCATAGTTATTACTGTTACTTCCTGATCCATTCTTTTATCACTTTATAGTCAAATGTCTAAAGAGAAAATTTTAAAAGCCCTGTAGTTCCTATCAATATTATATGCATCAGATTTCATTCAATTTAGCCTAAATTCCAAATGTCCACTTCAGTATTTAAAAGAAATCTTAAACAAATGTTTGAAGGGTTATAGTTCTACATTTTCAAACAAATTATATCCAACAAAATCAATTCTTATGTTCTGTTTAAAATGGACACAGTGCATCCATATGTGGATAGAAAAGCCATTTAAAAAAAAAGATTGGAAAATTGCATAGATAACAAACAGCATTTGCAAAACATGAAATCAGTTAGTTACTTTGGAGAAACATTTTTACATAAGAAAGAATGAATTCATAGTAATGTCCCTATAGAAGGTCAATGGGACTTGAAATTAGATCCGGCTGGAATAGAAAACTAGTAGGAAGTAGAACCCTAGATGTTGAAAAAATAGCTAGGACCAAAGTTGTCAGGTTGAGCACTTCTTACCTAAATCTTTTGCATCATATCAAAAATCAATTGCAAGTAATGGAATAAAAGGGTAGGAGTACAGTTTGAGGACTCTAGAAGTAATGACTAGATTTTGTGATAAGTACTAGAGTATATGGAGGGAAAATCGGCACATGAAATACTAGAAAACTATTTTATGCCCATCTTATTGGGTTCACATCTTCTAGCACATGATGATTTGAGTGCAGCTGTGCAAGCCTTCGGGAATATTGTGCACGTGTTGATAGTCAACACTTCTGTGCTTTTCTGTCCAACACATGCACCTTCCTTGCAACACATAGCGTCATCATGCACTATTGTGTTAGACTCTGCACATTGTTCATTGCGTGAAATTATTCATGATCTCTTGCTGATCTTCTCTTCATTGCACGCCACAACATGACTTTGTCTAGCTTTGTGCACACACCTGGCAACTTCAGTAGATTTGTACACATGGGTGATTTCAGCCATAAACTAGAATGCCAATCATTAGGGATCTCAATTGATAGGTAGTTTAAGGTGAGTTGTTACACTCCTCTTTCTTGTTCTATAACTGTAATGCATCTATTTATACACACGATCTTTCATATTATTATAGGAAAACTAGTTTGATGTGATACCTTGTTCTAGTCACATGTATCTTCATTCCTCGTTGCCATGTTTGTAACATTTTCTTTGTAAGCTATTCATTGTTGATTGTGAATAGGAGTAGCACATATTTGCTAAAGTCTTTTGCTTGCATTGTATGATTGTGTTTTTGGTTTTCTGTTCTTTTGTTTTCTATTGCATAATCTATAAACCTATTTTTCTCAAGATAGGTTTGTCCCTTGGGCCACCTAGGATCCAAATCATTGGTACTAGAGTAGTGTTTCTCACATGCTAGTACAAACACACACAACAACAAAAGGAAGGTTGTTAACTTGGTTCATCTTCTAAGTTAATAGATGAACATTGTTGTAAGAGCAAAATGGCAAATGCCAAAGAAATCATCAAAAGTGACTTTAAGTGTTAGGATGACTCTCTTTGATGAAATTACCTGCACAAGAGAAACATATAATTGGAGATATGTTGCAGATACTTGATAATACTTGAGAATAATAAACCTCTTTGAGGGGGCAAACCTCCAAGAGTCTCCAAGAAGAACACAATTTGCAATATGATGATAATAAACTAACCCTAGCTCCTATATATACCCTACTTATGCCTTGGATGCCACTTAGGCCAACTTAACTACCTATATAAGACTATATTAATGATCATATAATTCAATTAAGAGTTAAGGTAGCCATGGGCTGGTTAGTCATAACCTTATGCACACTAAAGAATAAAGGGCATAAAATTCCCCCATTCTTCAGAGAAGTGTTGTCCTCGTTATTGAACAACTGTGGATGTATTTGCATAAAATCTTCATTTTCCCATTTAGCATTTTTTGTTGGAGAGTTCTTTCAATTTATCAAATACTTTTGCAATTGTCCTTGATTGCGACCACTTGGTGTGTGTTTGAAGAATTCCCTTAGGACCCAAATTTATTTTTCCCTTCTTATCAAGCTTTGGTAGCTTAGTTTGTGCAGCGATTCTTTGTATGATAACCTTCTTCAAGCATGAAACATGGAAGACTAGATGTTTTTTTGTTGACATAGGTAATAACAATTTATATGCTACATTGCCAATCCTCTACAATACCTTATAAGGACCATACTAGTCAGGGGCAAGTTTGTTATCCCCCTTCTATTGTTTTAGTGATATTTGCTTATATGGTTGTAATCTCACAAAGACCCCATCTCCCACTTCAACAGTTCTTTCATTGTTGTGCTGATCAGCTTGTCATTTCTGAAATGATAATTGATATTCCATATTCTGTATTTTGTGTTTACAAAAGGAGAGGAAAACTCCTTATAAAGAAAATTACAAGACGGTGTTTCTAAAAAGAAACCATCGTTAACTGAAGCAAACTAAAGCTAATAACTGAAAGATGCTACAACAAACTGAAGCATAAACAAAAGTTACTAAAAGCTAACTAAGTTAACTAAAAGTAAATTATTGACTAACTAAAGCTAAGATGACCATTAATATTACGATTAATACTTTAATATCCTCCCTTAATGGTCATCCTACAGATAAAAACTAAGTCTACCCATATTCTGATGGTGTGCTGGTCATCAAAATGCATAATATGCAGACTCCTTCTGCTCAGTATACTTCACCACTTGAGCACTTTGCTGATACTCTTCTTGTTTGGACTTCTCATTAGGCAACCATTTTCTGTAATACTTTTGTATATGACCAATCTTCCCATAGTAATGGCAAGTAATAGACTTCTTGGAGCCCTCCAAATTGCTTTGTCCTTTCTGTTAAGTGGACTTGCCTTTGCCAACGTCATTGGTAGTAAATGTTTGTTCATCACTGGGAGACTCACTGATACACTCAAATTGCTTCCTCCACCTATCCTGCTGCAAAAGCTTGTTGCACAACTCATCAAACTTCAAGTCAACATTGGTGGATGTGATGTTGAGCGTTTCGATGAAGTGCTCGTAGGAACCTTTTCAAAGTGATCACCACCATATCCTCCTCTTCCATCTTATGACTAATGGCCTCTAGTTGATCGTGAATATCTTTGATTTAAATCAAGTGGTCTTGCAAAGACACTTGGTCATCCATCATAATGGAAAACAACATATTCTTCAGGAAGAAAGCTCTGCCCTTGTTAGAGGTCTCATGGAGATCTTTCAAATGCTTCCAGATCTCCACAACAAACTTATCAATTGGTATTTTTGGTAACATCTTATCTGTGACAGATAATTTTAGAAGCATAACTGCCTCCCTATTGTCACCATACTTATTCTGATCCTTCCCTGCAATTGTGGGACAAACTTTTGTACCTAGAACAAGCGCATCCAGACATCAGTATTCAAAGATGGTAAGCATCTTCTGCTTCCTTGTGTTGTAATTCTTTCCATTGAACCTCTACGTATTTTCCAACATAACATTGGACAAAAACACTATACCTCCTGTTTTCCAAAGCACGAAAAACGAGGTAATTCTGTGATCAGCTGGCATAAACTTTGTATTAGTTTTAGGTGATCAGATTAAATGCACAGAAAATTAAATCAAAATTAGGCAAAATAACACAGCATATACCCTAGGAAAACCCTCCTCTTGAGGGAGAAAAACCGAGCAACAAAGATCTCTCTTATAAATGATGCAACAGTGGTAATCTTTACAAATTACAATGTGGTCTAACACAAGACCAGTATGCAGTACCGAATAACAGATAACAAGATTTAGATCACACCTGGCAAAAATTAGAATACAGATCAACAATGATCACTTAGCACTGAAGGTCCTCAACTTCTCAGACTTTAAACACATTTGACAGATCCGAAAGCTGAAGCTTTGCCTTAAATATATAATCACACTTTGATCAGATCATGTATATATTCGCATCTCATGATGTTGCGGATCTGGTAAATTCGTACTTGTATGGAGCCGTCAAACTGGAGTATTCAAGCTTAACTCTCAGACCAGATCGTATTTGATGGATGTCTTCGATCTGGTAAGTTCACTCTTAACTCTCAAACAAGTTCACTCTTTAGTGATGTCACCGATCTGTTGGATTCACTCTTAAGTTCACACTTTGTTGTCTGATGTATTCACGCTAGCATAGAAGCTGAGATCGCACCTTGATTGATCCGATGTACTCGCAATATCAGATGGGTTTGCACTATATGCTGATCTGACTGAACTCGTCCATTAATGTTCACCAAGGATGAATAATCTGTATATATATGCTATAGAGAGACAGGTGCTTCAAGTCGTCCCTTTTTGAGAAATCATAACTCTATGATACTGATGTCGGCTTTGAGCAGTCTTGACTCTTCTTTAATTACTGTCGGCCATAAATAAAAATAACCTCTTCACAAGAGGTCGGCCAGAATGTGTAAACTCGCCTCTTCACAAGAGGTCGGCCTCAAGATAACGGATTTACTTCATCCTTTGTGTCGGCCTAAAAGGAGATTGCATCTCTTGATGAATGAAGTCGGCCTGAGTGAATGTTAAATGTCTCTTATGAATTACGAATTCATTCATGTCGGCCGAAGCATGGAACACAAAGCAATAAAAGTAAATTGAATAGCCAACGGCTATTATTCAATTTAGGACTTCCTCGAAAGAAGTGAGCTGGAAGGAGCTACCGAAGCTGCTATAACATTAACACTCCCTCTCAGCTAGGGAGATAACTTCCAGCTACATGATATGATTCATCTTCATATGAGGTTCATCTGCCACCATTGCATGCAATCAGATATAGAGAGAGAAATATCACCTCAATGTGATATCAACCATCACATGGTTAAGAACTAGTGTTCATCACTTGCGTGATGTTGTCACCTCAACGTGACTTTCACCATGGCTCTCCCAGAGGGTGAAACACAAGTACAAGAAGATCATCACGGACTCTCTCACGTGATGTTGTCATGGAGTCACACACATGACATCCACCATGACTCAGCTCAGAGGGTGGAAACGAGGGCTTTCACCTCAAGTTCTTCCGTCACAGAAGAAAGTGCAATAGTGAGTACAAGTGTTCATCACTTTGCGTGATGTTGTCACCTCAATGTGACTTTCACCATGGCTCTCCCAGAGGGTGAAACACAAGTACAACATATGTCATGGAGTCGCACACATGACATCCACCATGACTCTCTCAGAGGGTGGAAACGAGGGCTTTCACCTCAAGTTCTTCCGTCACAGAAGAAAATGCATTTAACAAGGGATTTGACCTCGAACTTCTCTCACAGAGAAGAACTCATTAAGCAAGGCTCACTGATACTGAGACTCATACTCAGTCAAGGTTGGATTCTCCACCATACCAAGCTTGTCTCGAAAGTACATGAACTTTACCCTGGCGAGAGGCTTGATGAGAATATCTGCCGTCTGCTCATCAGTGCTAATGTACCTTAACTGTACAGCCTTTCTCAGTACCATATCTCTGATATAGTGGTACTTGATCTCAACATGCTTGGTTTTGTCATGAAACACAGGATTGACAAAAAGTTTCACACAATTCTGATTATCACAATGAATAATGGTAGGCTCCATTGATTGTCCAAACAATCCTGCAAGGAGCTTACGAAGCCACACTGCTTCTCGAGTTGCCATGCAAGCTGCAATATACTCAGCCTCTGCTGTACTCAATGCTACAGAAGACTGCTTTCTGCTGCACCAGGAAATCATGGCAGAACCCAAATTGAAGCAACAGCCAAAGGTGCTCTTCCAATCTGTGACACAACCTGCCCAATCAGAATCAGTAAAACCAAGTAACTCCAAGTCTGCGTCTGAAGTATACTTCAATCCATATCCAACTGTGCCACGCAAGTATCTCAGGATATGTTTAGCTGCAACAAAATGTATCTGTCTCGGATCACACATAAACTGGCTAAGTGCACTCACTACATAGCAAATATCAGGTCTAGTGTTAACTAGATACATCAAGGATCCAATCAGCTGTCTGTACAACGTAGGATCCATCAAATCTGAACTAGCTGCAGCAAGATTACCATCTTCTTCAGGCTCAGCAGGCTCCCTCTAAAACTTCAGGCTCTTGCATCAATCTTCTGATCTCTTCGTCCAAGATTGCCTGCAACACTTTGACTTAGATAAAAGTTTTCCAATGCACATCTTTGGTACTGAAGAGAGTTCAGAATAGTCCTCCTTGACCTCATCTCAGATCTCACTATTTTGAATAGGTTTGCGGAGCTACCAATGACAAATCCAGAAGACAATCTTGAGCAATTATGATCTTAGCAACTGAAGGGATCCTCTAAGGGTTTAGCACCTAGCCAACAATCTTCACTTCTTCTCAGTGAGTTACAAAACTCCCTCTTGATCCTTGCTTCAGAGATTGCAAAGAAGACTTCTGGAAGAGAGCTCCCTCTGGCCACCAGCTCAGTCCCAAGGCTGCTTGATTATTTCTTTGGTCGGCATGACTTCCTCACAAGATGCCTCAAGCTTTTCATCACTAAGCAATCTCTCATCACCTTCTTGCTCCTAGAGCATTGAACTGCAAGCATTATAGAGACATATTACTAACAGTTTATAATTACCCAAAGAAATAACAAGATTGGAATCATACAAAGTTTACAATCATAGGTTATAACATGAATACATCAACCTAAAGGAGAAATATATCAAAAGATCAAACTAGAGGGATAAAGAAACTTATCTTTATATAATTTTTGGTATAACTCTTTCGTTCATCTTTTACTCCTCTCGAGAATGCCAAACTCAGCACAATAAAAGAATAATCTGCACAACTACAGATTTCTTGAGTGCATTAAGCGGTTAGCATGTAGGACCAACTCTCTCCAAGAGTTCAAGGCTCTAACACAGTTCATGCATTAGAGAATGATATCGATGTGATCAACCTATCACAATCGAAAAATGCAATTCTCTTTTTCATCTCAAAGTCACACTCAGAGATCTACATGATTAGCATGAAACAACTCACAATAAATAATTTGAAATCTTCAAAGGATCTTTATGCTAGAGAACACAATTCAAGAGAAATTACAATCTCTCTATACTAATCACACAAGATCCAAATGAAAAATGGAATAACTCAGCAAACAACGAATACTTATCTCTTTAAATATTCTGAAGGTACACCAAGGATCTGGATCTTGTGGCTGTGACACATCTTTGCCACCTTCAGTGATGCCATCCTTGAATTAACACCTATCATGGAAGCCAAGACACGGAGTTTGTAGTGACTCATCGATCGTCACCAAACATAGATAATAACCAAAGCTGTCCAGACTTCAGATTATATGATGAGATCTTATCAACACTGAATAGACGATCTCTCTTCTTCTCCAGAATTTATTTCTCATGGTCTTTCCTCCACCAAACCAAATGTTAAGGTTCGCTGGCTTATACTTTATTAAGCAGACCAGACATCATGAAGGAGCGATCTTCTTAACATTTGAATGTGGTCTGAAGACCATTCAAATCTTATTCTAACGTTGACAGGGAGACTGAACTGACCACGATCTGCAGCTTCAGAAATGTGCGGACAACTTCAGTAAACATAACCAGGTGATGACTTCCATAAGGCTGAAGCAAATTTAACCAAGGCAGTCCCAGCCTTGTGCCCTGATGGTGTCGATCCTGGGAGATAATTACATGAGTTCCTCCTAGAGACTTCAAGGCCCACAACACAGAAATCTGATCGGATCCACACACACCCGCTCTGATACCATATTAGTTTTAGGTGATCAGATTAAATGCACAGAAAATTAAATCAAAATCAGGCAAAATAACACAGCATATACCCTGGGAAAACCCTCCTCTTGAGGGAGAAAAACCCAGCAACAAAGATCTCTCTTATAAATGATGCAACAGTGGTAATCTTTACAAATTACAATGTGGTCTAACACAAGACCAGTATGCAGTACCGAATAACAGATAACAAGATTTAGATCACACCTGGCAAAAATTAGAATACAGATCAACAATGATCACTTAGCACTGAAGGTCCTCAACTTCTCAGACTTTAAACACATTTGACAGATCCGAAAGTTGAAGCTTTGCCTTAAATATATAATCACACTTTGATCAGATCATGTATATATTCGCATCTCATGATGTTGCGGATCTGGTAAATTCGTACTTGTATGGAGCCGTCAAACTGGAGTATTCAAGCTTAACTCTCAGACCAGATCGCATTTGATGGATGTCTTCGATCTGGTAAGTTCACTCTTAACTCTCAAACAAGTTCGCTCTTTAGTGATGTCACCGATCTGTTGGATTCACTCTTAAGTTCACACTTTGTTGTCTGATGTATTCACGCTAGCATAGAAGCTGAGATTGCACCTTGATTGATCCGATGTACTCGCAATATCAGATGGGTTTGCACTATATGCTGATCTGACTGAACTCGTCCATTAATGTTCACCAAGGATGAATAATCTGTATATATATGCTATAGAGAGACAGGTGCTTCAAGTCGTCCCTTTTTGAGAAATCATAACTCTATGATACTGATGTCGGCTTTGAGCAGTCTTGACTCTTCTTTAATTACTGTCGGCCATAAATAAAAATAACCTCTTCACAAGAGGTCGGCCAGAATGTGTAAACTCGCCTCTTCACAAGAGGTCGGCCTCAAGATAACGGATTTACTTCATCCTTTGTGTCGGCCTAAAAGGAGATTGCATCTCTTGATGAATGAAGTCGGCCTGAGTGAATGTTAAATGTCTCTTATGAATTACGAATTCATTCATGTCGGCCGAAGCATGGAACACAAAGCAATAAAAGTAAATTGAATAGCCAACGGCTATTATTCAATTTAGGACTTCCTCGAAAGAAGTGAGCTGGAAGGAGCTACCGAAGCTGCTATAACATTAACACTTTGGATAATCAGCTGGCACAACTCATGATTTTTTCAAAAATTGTCTAAAAAAGAGGCTTTGAAATTGTAAGATTTTTCAGTAAAACCTTCAAAAACTTTGAAAATCATCAAAATTTTATAAATTTTTTTTCAAAACTCTTCTTCAAGAAACACTTGTAAATTTTTCCAGAAACAAATTTCAAAAATCTCTTTGCATGAATTTTTATTTTTCAACTAGAAAAAACCTTTTCAAAATACTAGTACAAAAATTAACCCTTTAGGTTGCCATGAAATCATGATTTTTATCATTAAAAACCCATCAAAAAACTATGAAAACTTCAAATCTGCCCATGAACTCTGGAAAATCAGGTCCAGAAAAAGGAAAAAATGATTGCGAAAACTCCTTCCAAGATAGGATGCACAAGCAAAATTCAACACAAGGAAAGTAAGGAACCCACGAACTCAAAAAATACCAATGAAAATGGGGTCATGCGGCTAGGAGAACATGACTGTGAGCCCATGAATAGTGAAGAACACGATTTTACAAAATCGCCCAGAAATAATGAAAACACCCAGAAAAACATGTCACAAAAAATAGTGAAAATTCGGAAGATTGTGGAAGTCACGAACAATGAGAAAATGCAAAAAAAATGTTGCCAAAAAATCCCCAGGTTGTAGCCACGAACTAAAAACATCTGCCTTCCAGGGACGTGCGGCTTCAAAAACCTCAGAAATGTGACACAAAAAAATGTGTTGCCAAAAACCCTCAGCACAAATCTGCGTCCAAAAACTAGATGAAAAAACACGTCCAAAAAAATGTCTGAGCCAGTCACGACTTTTGCCAAGAACGCAAAAACAATATGCCCAAAAACATGAAAAGGATTCTTGCGATTTTGCTTACAAACCCTCGATGCCAAAAGAAAACACAAATTTGAAATCTGCCAAGTGCAAAAGTCGCGATTTTTAGTCAAAAATAGGTGCAATTTGTAAATAAAAACCCTTGAAAAATCTCAGCCAAAAACTTCACAAAAATCCACAAGAACAAATCTACGAAAAACTTCTACAATTTCTCCTTCAAAAGAATGGCCCTCAAAAATTCTTTGTAGAAAAACCACAATTTTTTCAAATGAAAAAACCCTTTAGTTTTCACAAAAATCGGCTCACAAAAGTTCTTTAAAAATTTCTTCGATTTTTATTTGTAAAAAAATTGGCTTAAAAAACCTCTAAGAAATTCCTAAAAATTCCTTAGGAAAACAACAAATATTTATTTCTAAAAAATTCGCCAAAGGAGACCGAGCCTAAGCTTTGATACCATGAAATGATAATTGATATTCGATATTCTGTATTTTGTGTTTACAAAAGGAGAGGAAAACTCCTTAAAGAAAATTACAAGATGTTTCTAAAAAGAAACCATCTTTAACTGAACCAAACTAATGCTAATAACTGAAAGATGCTAGAACAAATTGAAGCATAAACATAAGTTACTTAAAGCTAGCTAAGTTAACTAAAAGTAAACTAACGACTAACTAAAGCTAAGATGACCATTAATATTACAATTAATACTTTAATAGTTTCATTCTATTTTGTGCCTTTGCTAAGTTCTCCATAAGAGTAGTAAGTACCTCTTATTAAAATAATATTGTTATATTTAGTTTAATGGTCAAATAGACTTTAGGTATATTCTTTTAGTTACGCTTTATGTTAGCTTTCAGTTAGGATTAGTTAAAGCTTTTAGTTACTTTCAGGTAAGCCTTTAGTTAGCTTTTATTAGTCTCGCTATTATTAGCTCTTTGTAGTTCTATATAAGAATGTGTTTGCTTCTTATTTTAATTAATCAATTATCTTGGCAATAATTTTGTGTTTGTTCATAATTATTTTAAGGTATTAGAGCTCAAGTTTTGAAAATTCTCGGGATTGGTGAGCACGTGAATTATACTTGTTGTGGCAGCAACGAATTGATTTTTTTCTAAAATTTCTGCAATTATTTTTTCAGAATTTTGCAGAATTTTTTTGGATTTTTTCCCAAAAATTTCAGTGGTTTCAGAATTTTTTTTGGCACTTTAGGCTTTCAGAATTTTTTTTGCAGGTTTTTTGATGAAAATCATGACCTAGGGTTTTGCAACACCATGACAATAGTTAATTTTGCATCTTGTTTTTTCCCATTTTTTGGACAAAAATTGTGGTTTTTCGCCTCTTTTTTGCAAACTAGGGTTCTGATTTTCTTTTTCAGACCTAGAGTTTCACCGTTTTCCATGACTTCATTTTACGGGAGGGATGGCTTCATTACCCAACATTATGTTGGAAGGTAGTCAGAGGTTCAACGACAAAAATTACAACACCTAGAAACAGTGGATACTCACCATCTTTGAATATAGGTGCCTTGATTAGATTGTTCTTGGCATAGACACATGTCCCATAGTTGCGGCAAAGGACCAGGACAAATTTGATGGAAGTAATTGAGAGGCAATTATGCTTCTCAAGTTATATGTCATAGATGAGATGCTTCTAGAGGTTCCTTTAGGCAAGACCTCAGCTGAGATTTGGAAGCACTTGCAAGATTTGCATGAGACGTTAGACAAGGGTAGGGCCTCCTTCTTGAAGAATATGTTATTCTCGATCATGATGGATGAGAAGATGTCTTTGTAGGGTCACTTGATGAAGATCAAAGACATTCACGATCAACTAGAAGCAATAGGTTGCAAGATGGAAGAGGAAGACATTGTGGTTATCACACTAAAGAGTTTACCACGCTCATATGAGCACTTTATTGAGACTCTCAATATCACTTCTACAACAATTGACCTAAAGTTTGATGACTTGTGCAACAAACTCTTGCAACAAGACAAATGGAAGAAACAATTTGGTAGCAGTAGTGATACACCCATTGTTGAATAGGCCTTCATAGCCAAGGACAAGGGCAAAGGCAATTGGCCTCAAAAGAAAGGTAAAGAGAGTTTTGATGATTCTTTAAAGAATCTGAAGACTATGGCATGTCACTGTTGTGGCAAACTTGGCCACATGAAGAAACACTACAGAAAGAGGTTGGCTGATTAGAAATCCAACCAAGGAGGAGGGTCTTAGCCAAAGGCCCATGTTGCAAAAAATTCTAAGTAGGAGTTTGCCTTATTTGCATTGATGGCCAAACGACTAGCAAATCACGCCAAGTCCTTGGCTTGGTACATTGATTCTGGAGCATCTAGACATTTCACTCACAGGAAGGATTGGTTCTCTAGCTATACAGTTTGTTCAGATCCAGTGATCTTTGGTGGCAGTGAGGAGTATATAGTGGTTGGTAAAGGTAATGTCCAATTCATATCGGGAGGAAATAGTCTTCTTTTCCTCAGTTTATACTATGTACCTGGAATGGAGCTCAATTTGCTCTCAGTGAGTCAGATTATGCACCATTGTCCTAAGTTGGACATCATCTTCAGCATGCACAAGTGTTGCATAGTTTACAAGGAGTCCAAGTAGACTATAGTAGTTGGTATTGAAGACCATGGTTTGTATCGACTAGTTGACACTGGAGAGGTTTAGGAGCATGCATTGGCAACCAAGAGTTCATCTGTGATCAGTACTCTATGGCATCAGTGTTATGGGCATCTCAACCTATCCTATCTCTCTTAGCTGGCTCGAGAGCATATGGTGGACGATTTACCTGATATCTAGCAACAGATGTAGGGTGTATGTAGAACATGCCAAGTAGGGACACAACATAGATCTTCGTTCTCCAAATGACAGGTTTGGAGAGCTCACAAGGTCCTTCGGCTAGTTCATACAGATGTCTATGGACCAATGAATACCTCATTAGTCATGGGTGCTAGATATTTTATATTATTTGTTGATGATTTCAGTAGGAAAATGTGGGTGTTTTTCCAAAAAACAAAATCAGAGGTGTTTACACAATTTAAAAAGTTCAAATTATTGGTGGAAAAAGAGTTTGGTTGTTCTTTTGATCACTCTTAGGTCTAATAACGGGGGTGAATTCTGCTCACATGAATTCACAACCTTTTGTGCTAAACATGGTATCAAAAGATAGTACACCACACCTTACACTCCACAACAAAATGGAGTTGTTGAGAGACAGAAGAGGTTTTGGGCTAAGGCAGTTTATATTGCTATTTATCTTCTCAATAGGACTCTAACACAGGCAGTGAAGGAGAAGACCCTAGAGGAAGGTCTGGTAGGAAACCAAAGGTGAGTCATCTGAAGATTTTCGGTTCTACAACATATGTTTGGATTCCAGTTGCTAAGAGAACCAATTGGACTCCAAGAGTCAAAAGTTTATGCTCACAGGGTACACTGATAATCATAAAGCCTATCACTCAATTGATGTGCACATTGACTACTTGACATTCAACAGGGATGAAGAAGTTGGGCCTTTTCAAGGATCTTCTAACATCGCGAGTACTAGGGATCAACTTTTGAAGGCTAAGGACTTAGGTGTTCATCTTCCATTAGTTACACTTGAAGGGGGGGACTCTAATGATTCCGAACATGTGGAATCCCCCAAGCACATACCACCAGTAGTACTAGATGATCTTTAGGAGAACCTGGAAGAGCATCTAGATGATCTAGTACTAGAGGGTCCATGACATGATGCTCGTGTTGATTTGGATAGACAGGGTTTGACAATGAGACCTAAGTGGTGGGAAAAACTCATTGGTGATGTTTGGGATGATGAACTACTTGAGGGTTGAGTATCTAGAGGCAAGAGCATACGGAACACTTTTAATTTTACTCTTATGGCTAACATTCATGGTGTTTACGAACCACAAGACTTTGTAGAGGCTACAGGTAAATCTGGATGGAAAAAGGCCATGGATACAGAACACTAGAGTCTTATGAAAAATAAGACGGGTCCTTTTAGATCTTCCTCCAGGGAAGAATCTCATTGGTTGCAAATGGGTGTACAAAGTCAAGTACAAAGTTGATGGTACACTTGAAAAGTACAAAGCACGATTGATGGCCAAAGGGTTCTTGCAGAGAGCAGGTATTGATTATGAGGAGACCTTTGCTCCTACAACAAAGATGAGCACCATTCGGTTAGTTCTAGCAATGGCAACATAGTTTGGTTGGAAAGTCCATCAAATGGACGTCAAGAGTGCCTTCCTCAATGGTGACTTAGAGAAAGAAGTGTACATGACACAACCTCAGGGTTTTCAGGTTACAGGAAAGGAGCATCAGTTTTGCAGACTGACAAAACCCCTTTATGGCTTAAAGCAGGCACCTAGTGCATGGTACATCAAGATTGACAGGTATTTGGGGCAACAGGGATTCCAACGTAATCATTCCGATCTGAATCTATATGTCAAACAAATAGGCAATAACATTATCCTTCTTCAATTGTTCAAACCTTTGGGTGTGCTCGCAAGGGAGAGGTGATTGATGGTGACTGGTATCTCTATAGTGCCAAAAATGGAGACAGTTTGGATGATGTATGGAAATAAGTGTTATATCACCATTATGCTCTTGGCAGCAATTACACCCATTTCTCTTGTTTATGTGAAGCAAAACATCATAGATAATCATCAAATTGTGGATGATATGATGAACAAGAAGCAAGTTGAGTGCCCAAACACGAAAATATGTTAGTCCAAAAATTACTTGTAAATATAGAATCACAATCACTTACTATGACTTTTGGAGTCCCATGGAAATTTTGAATAGTATTCGTCAAGGTTGTTGCTATAGTGCTTGCTACAATTAGTGTGACAAAGTACAAAATCGTGCATTTTTGGTGATAGGACCAGAACAACCATGATGACATTTTTCCCTTCAGATTTGGGAAAACTAGTGATGAAATTCATGGATACCTTCTCCAATTGTTTATCTGGAATAGATAAGGGTTGTAGAAAATTCAAAGTCTTAATTATCTCCCCTTTATTTTGTTGGTAAAGCATGCATTTTGCTACAAATTTCTGAACATCCCCTTTGAGCCCATTCCAAAAGAAATCTTGTTTGATTCTATGATAAGTTTTCAAAAATCACAAGTGCCCAATTGTGGGAGAAGCATTTAATTTTGCCTACACTCTAAACTTAAGGGTTGGGTTCTTACATAGGGAAAACCTACACTTGTACCATAAAGCATTTCCTTTCCTTGCAAACTAACACACTTGAATCTTGTTGGAGTTTCTTAATGAGAGATAGAATATCATTTTCATTTTCCCACTTTTCTCGTGCCTCATTTACCCAATCTGCCTACAATATGGAAATGACATATTTTAGTGACTATGGGTTCATCTAGATAGAGCATTAGGCACAACATTCTCCTTTCCTTTCTTATATATGATCTCAAAGTCATATGCCAACATCTTTGCAATCCATTTTTGTTGCTTTTTAGATGACAATCTTTGTTCCAAGAAGTAGTTGAGACTATCATGATATGTCTTTGCCTTAAAGTGTCTTCCCATTAGATAAGGCCTTTATTTTTTTATTGCATGTAAGATAACCAACATTTCCTTCTCATAAATCGGCTTCAACAAATTCTTATGTTTGAGCCAATGACTCTCAAATGTAGTGGGTCTTCCTTCTTGCATGAGTATTGCTCGTATGCCATATCCTGAAGCATTACATTCTAGAATGAATGTTTTAGAAAAATCTTGGGTAGCTAGAATTGGAGTTGTGCACATGGCTTCCTTTAGCTGCTCAACCCTTGCTGCAAGAGGTGATGCTATGCTGCCATATTTTTTTTACAAATTTGCAATGGTAGCATGTAAGCTCTACGAAACCCTACAAGTTCTTGAGGGTCCTAGGCATTTCCACTCAACAATGGCCTTGATCTTGTGAGGGTCCACCTTGCTCCCTCATGTGAAACAATATGACCTAGGTACTCCACTTTTTTTTGACTTCAAACACACTTGAATGGCTTAGCATAAAGTTGATGTTGCTCAAGAATATCCAAAACTTGATTTACATGCTACGATGTTTCTCCCAAGTTTTGCTATATATTAAGATGTCATAAAAAAATACCAAAACAATTTTTTGTAGAAATGGCTTGCATCAAACTTTAAAATTTAGATGGTGCATTTGTGAGACCAAAAGGTTTTACCAAAAATTCAGTGTCTTTCATGTGTTCAAAAAGATGTCTTGTGTACATCCTCATATCTAATTTTGATTTGATGATAACTAGAACAAAGAGCTAGTTTGGTAAAATAAACAACACCATTAAGCTTATCTAACAAGTCATCAATTATTGGAATGAGAAACTTATCTTTTATGATGTTCTTTTTGAGCTCTTTGTAAGCGGGACACATCTCCTAAGTGTTGTCTTTCTTGGGCACCATTACCACTGGAGAGGAGTAAACACTCTAACTATGCATGATAATAGCTGCTCTAGCATCTCTTGAACCATCTTCTTGATCTCAATTTTCTATACATAAGGATAATTGTAGGGCTTGATGTTTGAAACTTTGATGGTTGGTTCATTGGTACTAGTTGAATGGCATGATCATGATCTCTTTTAGGAGGCAATTCTTTTGGCATTTCTCCAAAAACTATTTGAGTGCTTATATACGGCTGCTTGTAGATCTGGTAGTTTAGAAGCCTTCAAGTGATATGCTTCTTATGAAAATAATTGGGCTGTAAACCCATCTGCCCACTTATTAAGCATCTTTCTCATTTGATGAGAACTTGCCATTCGTAGAGACTTGGCACCAACCCTCTTAGTTCGAGTGTACTATCTTCTGAGTGAAAACACATGAATAGCTCATGGAAGTTCATCTCAGTTGTCCCCAATTAGCAAGACACTAGATTCCCAACACAATGTCTACTAAACTTGTGGAGATAGAAAACACAGGACAATCAAGTTTGTACTCACCCATGGACAATTTATGCTATGGCATTTACCTGAACAATTGACAGTACACCGTCTGCAATCATGACTTGAAGTATTGTAGCTGGACAGATAAAACAATTTAGACGAGCAACAAATTTCTTTTTAATAAAGTTGCGAGTGCTTCTTGAGCCTATCATTACTGTTACTTTCTCTTTCTTCAAGAAACCCACTTCCTTGAGAGTTTGTGGGGTGCTAATGCTAGAAAGCGCATGACAAGAAATTGTTGGTTGGGTATCTTCTAATTCCTCATTTGGCTCATTGCCAAACTTGAATAGTTCTTCTTCATCATCTTCTTCCTCAGTTGGCCCTTCAATATAGAACAATTTTATTTCTGCACATTTATGTCCTCTATGGTATCTACTATCATGCTTAAAACATAACCCTTTTGCCCTTTTTTCTTCAATTTGCTGAGGAGTCAATCTAGTGGGTTGAGGTTGTGTTGAAAATCTCTTCTCTCATATGCCTTCAAACCCATACCTTTTAAGAACTAAAAACTTCTCCTCTACCCTACGTGTAAGGACAAAAGAATCAAATTTAGAAGCAACAACTAGCAAGTCTAAACATGTGTACCTCATGTTGGATGTGATCCTTGAGCCTACCCAGAAATAAGTCATTCAAGTTCTTATTTGTAATTGTCTACTCTTAAGGATGGGTTCTGGAATTGTTGAATATAATCCTTGACTGATCTAGTTTGTTGTAGTTTGGCTAGTTGTTCGAAACGGTTGTTTGAAACTTCCTCAAATCTGCTCTAAATGGCCTCAATTCTGGACTCCAGAAATTAGAAGAAAATTAACCAAATTGAGAGATTTGTGCTTTCACAATTTGACCTGAATAAAATAATTGCTTTGTTTCTTGGCTTTCGAGTGCCAAATCATCCTTTAATACCACTTGTATTGAAATTACTTGCACAAGAAAAGAATATAATTGGACATATGCTGCAATTACTTGATAATACATGAGAATAATAAGCCATTTCGAGGGGGCAAACCTCCAAAAATCTCCAAGAAGAACACAATTTGCAATATGATGATCATAAACTAACCATTAGCTCCTATATATACCTTACTTATGTCTTGGATGCCACAAGTTCTCTACAAGAACATTAAAAGTAGCCACAAGTTGACTACTTATAACCTTATGCATACTAAAGATTAAGGGCATAGCATGCTCTAAACATAGCGCTTGGACCTCTTTGGACATTTTGGATCTCATGTCTTTGTAAGTACCCAAATTTGGATTGGTCTAAATAATTGTTCAATTAGGATTTGGTGGTCTAGCACATTGCCTACGTAGCATGCTTATATGTCTTCACAACTTTTTCTTCCTTGATGGAAATCCCTTTAATGTTCTTGTACCCTTACTCAACTATTTTTCCCCTCCGTTTTTCATCTTACTAGCCTTCTCAACCTTCTTGCCATTTGAGAGACCAATTGCTTGCCTTCACTACAAGGGCTCTTGGGTTACACATGTTAAGCTGTAGGGTCACCTGGGCGATTAGCATTGGTAAGACCGTAAGAGGGCTGACCCATACTTTGACATGGGCAATCCTATCATTTCTTAGCAAAGTCTTAAGTCATTCAGACATAATTGTTTTTCTCCATTTACCTTCCCAAAACTCAACTTTTTCAGTTGTAGATGGCATGTTTTATATTGCTTTCTTGCTTTAAAGTTGAGATTTCATTCTGTCTTTGGTTTGATCTTTCCTCGCCTAGTTTTCTATATAAACCACATTCTCTCTCACTTTTAGGGGAGAGAATTTTTGCATACACAAGCTTGGAGGAAATTTGAAGAAGCTTTCCCCTTAGGATAGAAAGATTAAGCAGCCTCTGCAATCTTTCTTACAAGCTCTGCATCCCTTGCCAAGCATCATATTACCCTAGGAGATTGCATTCCTTGTTGATGTTCAAGGCAGCGTTGGGCTTCTACTTCCAGCCCAACCCGATCTATGAAGGGCAATTTAAATTATAGCCTAACAGCTATTTAAATTGCAAGTCAAGTTTTTAATGAAGAGGCACGTCTCATAATAAATGATGTTTTATTTAATTGTTATTGAGGCCGACATCCTTAGGCACGAATTCATGAAGAGATGCGATTCCTTGAGGCCGACTTCATGTGTCTCGGAAACACGACTTTTGGTGGAGGCCGACATGAAGGTTAGAAGGGATGCGTCCCTTCCATTCATATGTATATATACACATTGCTTCTCCATTGTATTTAATCATCGTGTTCATCCTAGTTCATATCCATAGTGCAAATTGAAGTAGTAAGAAGCTTATCAAGTGCAGATCGATATATCTGTTGAAGGCTGAGTTATATCTTTGCTGTGTTAGCATCAGATTGTGGTATTCATTCTTGGCCTTAATATCGGCCTCTTTGTAAAGGAGACATTCATTGATATTCAATATATAAGTGATATATTGTTGCTGGGTTTTTCTCCCTCAAGTGGAGAGTTTTCCCAGGGTATATGCTGTGTTATTGTGTCTGATTTTGAATTAAATTCTGTCTATCTAATCTGATCATAAAACTAACATTCCTCTCTATAAAGACCAATTCCAAATCCTTGTTTGTAGGAAGTTAATGCTATCTTCCTCACCAATCCCCATTTAAGATCTTCCCTATCTATCAAGTGGAGTACCCCAAGGTTGGAAGAGGAGAAGATATGTCAGATACAAAAAACTAGATCCTTTGAGGGCATCAACCACAACAAATACAAGGAGAGTTAATTCATCTTCCAATCCAAGTTCTTTTGTTTCAAAGCATTTTCAATTTTTTAGTAATTAGATCACTTATCTTGCCTAAGGACTGTAACACGTTGCTATTGCTTCTTTAGTTTAAATTTATTTGTCGTTTTTTAGGTAGTGTTAGATCTAGATTAATTTCTCATTTCAATAGATTTGAACTTTCAAGTGCATCTCAAAATTGAAAAATCACAAAAACATAGCATAGATTTTATGCAAAAGTCATATAGTTAATGAGAAAACACTTTGTTTTGGAAAAGGCAAAAGAAGAACTAGATTGTTTTCTTTTCTTGCATGCATAAAATTTAATCTTCATAGATAAGTGCAAAAGCAAAAACCAAAAAAAGATAAAAGAATTCTTGATCCCATCACAAGGCCATTGATGGCATCAACAAATTGCCAAACAAAGCAGGAGAACATGCACCAAGACACCAACAAATTGTTGAACAAGAAAAAGCCATACATTAAACTCAAACAAAGCAAGCATTCAACAAAGCAAACAAACTTACCAAGAATCAGACTTGTTCAACTTTCCTAACCCTCACTTGGCTTGTTACGTCAAATATGGCCAAGAATTTAGGAAAATTGGATTGTGTTGGTTTTGGATGAAATACAAGAAAGTGTGTCCCTTCTTAGAGGCACATTCAAGAAGGGAACCAACAATGGTGAATTATGTAAGAGTCTCGTATAAGAGAGGATGCCTTTGGACAGGGTTTATTGAACTTATTGACATCTGTCTTGAAGTATTAGCATTCCGATGAGCCACAAGACAATGTAAAACCACACCAACAACTCAGCATCCAAACATATAAAACAACCCAACAATCGGCCATCCAGTCCTTTCTTGTGAAGTGAATGAGCCTAGTGGTGTGATTCATATCAACGATAATGCTGTCAATCGCTAGACTCCCCAAGTTCACAAAGAGGGTGGTCAATTCAACTTTCCATTGCTTGATTGGCCACAAGAGCAGGAGTAGATTGGGTCTTGGCCATTAAACAAGGGTGCAGTGATTTGTGATGGTCTGACTCCATACCACCACTTTTGGGGTGATGTAGATTTAGAATATCTCAGTCTCAACTTGGACCAAGGCTACAATGCTTTGAACCGGCTTGTTGCTCTACCTCAAAATCCTTTCAAGATTCAAGTCAACCTGTAAATACAGCCTTTTTAGCTTAAACACTGCAATAAAGTCTAGGAACACTGCTCATTCTACAGCCTTTCTAGAGAGCACCATGAAAAACCGAATGTTAGGAAGACTGCTAATGTTTCTGTCTTAGCCATATACAGGCTGACTCTTTGGATGACCATCTATAATCCATATAATCTGAAAATGTGAAGAAATCTTTTTTTCCCACTGTTGAGTTCATAGCATTTTTGAGCTGCTCCTGTGAAGTATATTGCTCTGATACAAAAGATTGGGAAAGTTGTTAGTTCTACAGTTTTTTAAATAGAATGATGCTTTTAAAGTTTAAACATAAGTATGCAAATGATGCAGCTTACTGGTGCCTGAGTGGTACCAGATTTAGATTTTACGATAGCAGTGTTAAGCAATGCTATGGTGTGGTCTTATCACATAATTTTCTCATTTGAAATTCCAGCATTTACATGACTCAAAGTGTCAAAGATGAAGCATAACATAAAATATTATAATGTGTTGTCTCCTTAGCTTGCGTAATTATATGTACCATATATTGGTTATTTCTTAAAGTTTAAGGATATCTTGTATGTGTTTTCTCACCATGGTTAATGTCTTATATGGGCCTGTACAAGCTTATTTATTTCTTTTGATGCTTAACATTGCGTTCTGGTTCTGTTGATTACTGTATTTCAAATTTGTGCTACAAACATGTGATCAGGGCTTTCTAATGCCTTCCAAGTCTCTACTGTTCCATAACCTTCATGTTTATCGTTTTATACCTTGATCCATACTTGCTTAGTGTTTAGGACAGACATAATATTTTCTGAAATACAAAAGCCGTTTGCAATTGATGCTGGATTTGTAAGGTTCAATATTTCACAGGTTTCTATTCTAAGGTATAGTGAACCTATGGTTGTTATTGCTAATTCACATTTAAATGACAAAATTATGATTTTCATATTTGAATTTTGTAGCCTTTGTCCAGTGCATATGGTCTTGCAAAACACAGAGATGGGCGCTGGGAATGGGCAATTGCTCCTGGTGTATCGCCTTCTCCTAGATATCAACATGCAGCTGTAAGTGAGGGATGATGAAACATCCATTGAACATGCTTACACTCAAACTTTTTCTTTTTATTTTGTTTCACTAAGGGAGCAATTGAGGCCTCAGCTCTTCTTTTTCACTTTCATAGACTTGTTGGATCAAAATCCAAAGTCAACACACACAATGGTGATGTTCTTCTATCTTTGGGACTTCTTGCTTCCGTATAGACCTGATTGAACTGGTTATTCAGGTTTTTGTTAATGCAAGACTCCATGTCTCTGGGGGAGCCCTTGGCGGAGGACGCATGGTAGAAGATTCCTCTAGTGTTGCAGGTATGTTTGATTTATGCTACAGACCTTGATTTAATATTATTGAATTCAGGGAGAGCTCCCTTTGGCACCAGGAAGATACCTAGCTGAGGATTTTACACACATATAACTAATGATTTCAAAATCTTTGAATTTTTTTTTTTGTAGTTTTGGACACTGCAGCTGGAGTCTGGTGTGACAGCAAATCTGTTGTTACAAGTCCTCGGACAGGAAGGTATAGTGCAGATGCAGCTGGTGGGGATGCATCAGTTGAGCTTACAAGGCGTTGTCGTCACGCTGCAGCAGCTGTGGGTGATCTAATTTATATTTATGGTGGCTTGCGTGGGGGTACGTATCATTTTTCCAAAGAATAATTGAACTTTTATGATGTGGATCACTGTAACAAATCCTGTAGCATGGTTTCTAGTTTGTAACATGTGAATGCTAAAGATGTAAATTGCAATATGCAGAACACGTTGGCAAGTGGCAAGTGGCAAGGTTTTGTATTTGTAGTGAACTGAAAACTAGACTGGGCCATTTGACAACTTTTTTAATTATGCTATTGTACTACTTCTTAAATTTTGCTTGTTTATTGTTCTCACCGTGCCTTTTTTTGTCTTTATGTTGAGTGGAGGTACCCTACACACTATGCCCTCGGACCTAAAGTCGGAAATGCATTCAGAGTTTATCATTACTAATATTTTCTTTTGCCAATAATTGAGTCTCCTATTTTTTATTTGTGCAATTTATATTTGTTTGTGTTATTATCCTTTTTACTGCTACACTTTCAATCTTGCAAAAAATAAGCTTTCTTTGGAGGGGGTTGGAGGAGACAGGGGGATTTGCCTTAAAGTACTCTTTGCGAATGCCTTGCTTCCCGTATGAGAATTGTCTATAATATTATTGATTACTTCGGTGAAATTGTTATCAAAAACTCAATATGTTATTAGAAGTATCTTAGAATAGATAAGGAAACCCTATAACTAACTTGGATATTTTATGCCTATTATAAATGTCGGCCATGTATTTGTGAGAAGCACAGATTCAAAAATGTCCAAAAAATAGTCTTTGTGCAATTATCTCTATTGTGTCATTGAGTTTCTATTATATGGGAATGTTTAAATGAGGATATACTGTATAGACCTTTGGATGCCTGTAGAGGCTTAACTGTAAATTAGTATAGACACTTGATTTCTTGCAAAACTGCTCTCATCTTGTGCATATTTGGGTACTTATGAAGTCACTGATGTGTAAGCATTTTTGACAGTCTGCTAATTTATTGAGCATGTAGTATAGAAAGAGATGGTATTAGAAAAAACTTAAATTAGGCATATGTTCATTTGCATCATTTCATGTAATGTGCTGAATGAAAGGCCTATTGTATAGTGTCATTTTTCAGTACCTGCAACCAACATCAACCATTTCATCTTAGTGTTCAAGTTTGGTGAGGAAAAATTTGGAACAAGTCCCCAGCTGATAAAAGTCAGAGAAGAATCCATAGTTAAATTTAAATCAAATTTTTATTACTTGTATTTTGAAAATAAGTACTAAAAAAACAAACAAATAAAATAAAATAAATTTTTCTTAAGCTTAATAAATTATAAAACCTATTAAAAATAAAATCTAATAAAATATAAAATATCCTATAACTTAAACAAAGTTTAAATAGAAATAATAAAACAAACATAAAAGTGAAAATGATAAAATGTTTAAATATAAAATAAAACAAATATAGAACTAAGTATAACACAATAAAATAAATATTACAAAATATAAAATATTAAATGATATATAATAAGTCAGCTTAATAAATTATAAAACCTATTAAAAATAAAATCTAATAAAATATAAAATATCCTATAACTTAAACAAAGTTTAAATAGAAATAATAGAACAAATATAAAAGTAAAAATAATAAAATGTTTAAATATAAAAATAAAACAAATATAGAACTAAGGATAACACAAAAGAAATATTAAAAAATATGAATATAAAATGATATATAATAAGTCAGCAAAACAAAATGAAATAAAAACTATAAAGTTCACTAAAAATATTATTTTAATAATTTAAAAAATAATAAAATATCTAAATTGAATAGAAAGTAACTATTAATAAAATTTAATCAAAAGTTGAAAAATAAAGAAAAGTTTAAAAATGAAAAAAAATTGTTTGAAGAAAGCTGCAATCTATATTTAAAAAAATATCTGAATGAAATAAAAAGAAAAATCCAAGCCTAAATAAAAAAGGAAAGTTATATGAGTGGCAGTAACAAGGCAAATAGCATGGAGGCGTGGCATAGCTTCTTCACAGCAGCAACACAAATCTCCACAACAGCAGGATCCAGCAGCTTCACCAGAGCTTCACAAGAGCAACACACAACAGCTTCAAATACACATGAACCTTATCAACAATACAATAAATTTGAAGGCGGAACAACACCCCCGAATCAACAGCAAATAGAACAGAAAATTGTATAGGGCCATGGCTATAGCAATCTCGCTACAAATCTTCAGAAAAGATCTTACAACAAATGTTAATGCAGAATAATGTCAATCACGACTTTAAAGAATGCAAAGAAAAACCCTAATGGATGCCAATGTGTTATATTTTCATTGGCAGTCAAAATTCTATCAATTTTAAAGTTTTTTAGGGTTTTTGGGCTGTATGAATTTTGTGGGAAAACTTTTAACATTTTTCCCCCTTTTATTAAGGTAACCGACTTATGAATTTTAAAATTTTTACAACAAAATTCAGTTACAACAAAATTCAGTGACTGTGACACTACCTACAACTATATTCGAACTCATCTTGCTTTAAAGCCTGCAAAGTAGAATGAAATAACTTGTTCTCCTTAGTTTCTCAACCTGTTCAATTGAATCAGGTATGATCAAATCTAAATCAATGTTATTAACAAACTGTCCAATAGGTAACCTTTAAATCAGCATCTCTGTTGATATATGAGACCCAAAAACATTTTGAACCCCCAGTACATTCTAAGTACCATCTTTATCAATGTCAGTGTGACTCAAAATATAGTGAGAATTTGTTTTTTTTCTTCTTTTCTGATCTTGTCTGAAAACTGGAACTGAAAAAGCTATTTTCCTATTCGTAGTTACCTTTTTACCAACAAAAAGTTATGTTTTGGGACTTCTGATTGAGTTTGCTGCAAACCCAATTTTGAACATGAATAGAAATAAATGTTTTGTCTCTTACCTGTCCAAGCCTTTTGTCGCATGATCCCCTACAACCCCTTGGATGGGATCCTGCTAATATTGGAGAAAACAGGTTTTATTATTTCAGCCCAAAACTCCATAGGCATACTCTTATTTACCTCTTTCAATAAATTCTGTCACTGTCATCATTGCTTGCTTACTCCTCTCCACTATTCTATTTAACTGGAGAGTATAAGAGGCAACATATTAAACTGCTTAAATTTCTCAAACACAAGTTTGAGAAGATACACCCACAACCTCATACTGCAATCATCACCAAAATGTAGGAAGTATAGAGCATCAGATGTCTGATTTTACTTGCATTGTACTGCTTATTTGTTTTTAATCATCATTTAGCCTCAAACATCTGCTTATGTGATATTCTTTGGGAAGAATGCTTTCCTTCTTTGTTTATCCTTTTAAACATGTCAAACAATACCCATTTCCAAGTCTGAAAAGAAATCAAACTGCAAAAATATTTTTTTTTCTGTAGAAAAGAGAGATTCTGTTCAGGTGTCGATATTTTTGGTGCTAAACTGCAAATTGCAAATCAGATTGCTTTCTAAGCATAAAGCAATGATGTTGTTAGCAACCTTGAATTTGTAAAGAACACGCATTCTGCCCTCCTTGTCAAGCACTTTGCCACAACTATTCTCCTTAACCAGGAGCTTATTGTCCAAAATACAACCTCCAAAATGCCCATAACTAGTGATCTGACTAATAGTTAAAAACTCTTAGTCAAATGAGGAATATAAAATGCATCCGATATATGAATTTCTTACTATGATCCAAGCTGATCTTTATATTTCCATGCTGTTGCACAATATTTAACCTTCCATTACCAAGTATCATTGAATTTGTTCTACTTGAGCATTCAACAAAACTCTCATACCAATCATGCTGGTTAGTCATATTAATAATTACAAAGAACTAAGTTGGTTTTCTTGAATAATTACATTGGGAAACCATTAAGGCATCCTTCTCTTTATCAACCTTATTGAATTGTTGTATTTTGCTCATTTTCATACAATATTTCTTTGTACGACACTTCAGCAACATAACACCTAATATTGGAACCAAAAGTGGTTGTGATATCCAAAGCAAAACATTAATTGCCCTTTGTTGACTTAGAATTGGCCAACAAAGCACTCTCCAAGGTTGACTCTTCTCCTTAACAAAACGGCCTATTGCAACTGTTTTTGTGCAATAGTCTGCCAGTTAGTTTATCAAAAATGATATTATCTTCCATAGCAGTTCAATTGAAAGTCTCAACAAATGTTATGAATGGAGGAGGAATGCTATTTAATAATCATCAGTTCTTAGCCATCTACTTTTCTCTTGATGGTTGCTAGTTGATCCCTTACGTACTTAAAATTCAACAAATGTTGTCAAAGAGACTATTTCTCTTGCTTTATGCAGTTAGTTTCCTTTCTGTCCACCAGTATTTCCAGTCCAGTATGTTCTGCTCCTCTACCTTGACCTGACTTGGCCCAGGTAGTTTCAACCTCCCTGTCAAGCAAGCATCCATTGGTATTCTCAGGAGCCTTTCCTCTTCATTTTGAGCAGTTTGACCTGATTCAACTTTCTCTTTTTTACAGACATCCGAACATCATATCAAAGTGCAAAAAGCTATGAAGAGAAATCTTCCAGACCATTTCCATTGCATCACAACCCTCTTGGAGAAAAACACCTACACCCATCAACCCAAAGGCTTCTTGGTTTAATTGACACATTCCCATTGGTGTAGAAGAGGGCTTGCGAGCAACCTGAGTTTCATGGGTGTCCCTTGGGATTGTCTCCAACATGATGAATTTGGGGCTTAGGTTTTCTCCCAAAGCTATAGAGCATACTTGGCCAGCCTGGATTTGGCCACAACACATGGTATTCAGAACAACAAAGGTTTCACACTGAAGAGTTTTCTTTCTATTGTGCAGGATTATATGGGGCTGTGGTGTTTTAACTGGGTTTTGCAATAATATTTTCCTGTTTGGAATAAACAGAGTTTACAGATAATGATAACCAGAATTACTTTCTTGTCTATCATGTAGGTTCTCTTATTTAGATTCTTTGGTGGCCATGACTGTGGGTAGGATTATTTTTCACCATTCTCACCCTTGGTGTCATGAACATTTTCTACATTTTAACCTAAAGAGTTGTCGTGTAATAATTTTTTTTATGTGACAGACTTGTTATTTTAATAAACAGGCTTTTTATTTATCAAATGAAAGGAACTTAGGTCCTGATTTTCTAATTCTGCACCATCATTTTGTACAGGTGTATTGCTTGATGACTTGCTTGTTGCTGAAGATCTTGCAGCAGCTGAAACAACATCAGCTGCATCACATGCAGCAGCAGTTGCTGCAACAACAATTGGTAATGCGCAGCAAGGGCCAAATATACGGAATTATCCTTATGGTGATGGACGAGCAAGGCACCTGCCTACAGAAAATGTCTCTGATGGTGCTGTTGTGATGGGAAGCCCTGTTGCACCTCCCATTAATGGGGACATGTTCAGAGATATTAGTACAGAAAATGCAATAATTCAAGGACAGAGGTAAAAATTCCCTACAGTTTTTTGACTAAAAAATAAATTTGTGTGTACTCTCTAACATCACAAGAGGTTGTAGAAATTTTTTGTTCATTTTGTTGATTTCTTGAATCCATTCTTATTTAGGCACTCAGTGACTAATTTTCCACTTTGCAGGAGGTTGGGCAAAGGTGTAGAGTCCTTAGTAGAGGCCTCAGCTGCTGAGGCTGAAGCTATAAGTGCTGCACTGGCTGCTGCTAAAGCTCGGCAGAGTAATGGAATAGTAGATCAATCTCCTGATAGAGATGGAGGCGCAGAGTCAACCTTAAGTGGGAAGAAACTAACTACACCGAGCAAGACCCAAGATGCAGTAGTGCCAAACTATACTCCACCTACTGGAGTTAGGCTTCATCACAGAGCGGTACTGGGACACAGTCTAAGTTGAAGCAATTCAGGGTCAATTCTGAGTAGTAGATGTATGTGTTACCAGTTTATTTGAGGTGCTTTCTGCAATATAATGATTTGTCTTTTTATCTGCCCATTTAGGTGGTCGTTGCTGCAGAGACTGGTGGAGCCTTAGGTGGAATGGTAAGATCACTTTCCATAGATCAGTTTGAAAATGAAGGTCGCCGAGTGAGCTATGGAACACCTGAGAGTGCCAATGCGGCGAGAAAGTTGCTGGATAGGCAAATGTCAATCAACAGTGTGCCTAAAAAGGTGATTAATGAGATCCCTTTTTCATCTGAGTATTAAAAAGTGGCCCTTAATACTCTACATAATCTCATGAACAGAAGTGAATAGCTTTCAGGAATCAGGGTATATTCAATGGATTGATTGATGTATGCAGGTCTTAGCATATTTGCTAAAGCCTCGGGGCTGGAAGCCTCCAGTACGCAGGCAATTCTTCTTAGATTGCAATGAAATTGCTGAACTTTGTGATACTTCAGAGCGAATTTTTTCTCGCGAACCAAGTGTTTTGCAAATCAAGGCTCCTGTGAAAATATTTGGGGATTTACATGGTCAGTTTGGGGATCTAATGCGTTTATTTGATGAGTATGGAGCTCCATCAACTGCAGGTGACATTACGTAAGTTTATATTTGTGCTGATGCTAAGCAGAAAACACATCTATTATGTAGATTTACACTTCCATGATTCTCTTTTTTGATTATCTTTTTGAATGTATAATTTCTTATTAATTGTAAGTTTGAGGACTCTCTAAGTTGAGGACTCTCTAAGTACTCTGCAAAACTCTCCAAACTCCCGAGTCTCTGAGCTGGCCGAGCTGAGTCGACCAGACTCCCACGCCAAGTCTGGCTGAGTCTTGGAGAGTACTTGGCCAAGTCTTGCTCCAAGATTCCTGAGTCTCAGGCTCAAATTCCCGAGTCCTGAGATCAGACTCATCTGGCACCTGAACATAACAGACATAATGGCTGAAATTTCAAATTTTGAGAGTTATGTATCATATGACATGTGTAATGTTTGAATTATGACAAATTGATAGTCAAATTAGACTTTTAAGTTTTATGTTATCTAAATGCATTTATTTCTTTTTTTATGTAATTATGAGTATTTTTTTTTTGGCTGAGTCCACGCTGAGTTTTTTGCTGAGTCTGTGCCGAGTCCCAAGTGCGAGTCAAAATTTTGGGCTTCCGAGTCGAGTCCGAGTCCAAGTCCTAAAACAATGATTGTAACAATTGAATAATGCATGTCTAAGACACGCAAAGTTTTAACTAGAAAAATTAGTTTTATGTGATTTACAAGTTATTTTCCTGAATTGTCAGAAGTTTTAGCATATTCAGTTTAAGCAAGTTTGTACATGATCTATAGTTCTATACAGTAGATGTTTTGTTAACAGTCATCATATAATCATTTTATATTTTGATATAACATTTGCATGTTCCACTCCATTTTTGTTTTTTTAAAAATTTGATGTACTTTTAGAGAGGCCATAGTAGATATTTTCTTTTTGAATCTGTTCCAGCATGCGAGCATCTGTAGATGGATGAAATTGTAAGAACATTTTGCTGTAATATTTTTGTCATAAGATTCTGAACATATGAAATAGTTTTTCTGTTGAAAATGTTGCCTTCTGCATGAGTGTCGTCCTGAGTTGGCTTCCCATTGTGGCTATTCCAACCAGGATTGCATTAAATATATCTTTTTATTTGTAGTGATGAGGCGGTCCAACCTCTAAGCCATGTAGACCTCAAGCCAGATAGGAAGTGTGGGCCCTAGAAGTAATCAAGAGGCTGTAAATAATACCACGACCTCATTAATGAATAACACCAGCACTAAGAAAAGGATCTTAAACAAATAAGATGTGGTGGGTCCCTGACCCAAGCCATGCAGACCTTAGGACTTTGCTTTTTGGAGTTGTAAATCAGTCAGGATAAAAAGGGATTGTGTGGGTCCTAGCCAAGAGAATAGGAAACAATCAATTATATTAGAATAATATGCCACATGGATATGCGGGATTGGGTGTGGAGCATCATCAACTAAGCATGTGGGCCCCACTTATGGATGCTGAAACTGAGATATGCCTTGAAGTCAAAGCCTGAAAGGACACACTGACAAGGAAAAGCCTGAAAACACACACCAAAAATTAGAGAGAAGACAAAATTTGAACTGTCATTGTTTTTGGGTGATGCAGGAGCATCCAGGTCCAATGCAGCATCACCTGTGGACCTGGATGCTCCTGCACCAATATGTCACTTTTTAAAGGCAAGTCTTCAAAGTTTTTAGCGGAGGGGTTAACTTCTATGAGAACATTTAAGTGACCAAGTTAGCTAATTTAACTAGCTTAACAGGCCCAATTTTGAATCATATGTATTAGTGCGTTACAGAGGTTGGTAGGTCAGCAGATCCTTTTATGACTGCAAGAGATTACAAAGTGTCTCTTCCTAGTACACCTCTTTTAAACCTTTATATGCATTTCAGAATTTAAGTATAGTTGGAACTGCCCAACTTCTTTGCAGATATGTTTACTAAGTTGAAAAGTCATATGAACAGATTATCTTTCAACAAAAATAATTGCTTCAAGTTTTTGTAGACAAGATGGATTTTAGATGTTGCCAGTTTTTTATGTTGATATTTTAAAGGGAAATAATATGCAGTCCCTTGTTGAATGGTTCACTTCACCACTAAAAGTTAGGGCCTGATTATATAAATGCAATTTGAATTGTATGTTTTTTTCTGCACCTTCTTTCTAGTTTGTATCCCATTCTTAATATTTAGGTTTTGGTTACATGCCATCCTTGAGGCCGGTTGCAAAGCATCGATGCTGTTTTGCTTCTCGGGTCAAATTGACTTAATGAAAATTTGATGTGCTGGGCATGGGATCAATAAACTCACTGGAATGGTGTACACTCTTCAATGCTGGTGAATTCTGTCTCCTATGCAAAATAAAGTGATGTTCCAGGGGAGTTCTTTAAAGTCAAGTTCACTTGTATTGTCAAATGAAAGATGGGACTTGTATGGATACCAAAGTTGAATTCCTGTTTTTTGGCAAATACTGTTCAAATTGTTTGATCAGCGCATGCAATGATTCTGTGTACAAGTGGCTGTTTCTTGCCTATGAATGCAAAATTGTTCAGATACATTTGTCTTGTGAATTAAAGTACTTGAATGTGATGCATCTCTTTACAAGGATACAAGTAAATAGGTGTCAGAGATCTGCAGATCATTCCAGAGAAATGCATTGTTGGAAGATCCTAAAGGAATCATTTGGCATGAGCAATTTTGCCTCCTTTGGCTTTTGTCATCTTAGTCATTTTGACAATGGATGATCAGATTTTATGCTATCCTTACAGAATGCTCTTTTGTATTGTTCCTGATATGTGCGATATATTGTCCATTGTTATTTTTGTGTCAACATTTGTATCTAGTATTTGAGCCATTTCAATTTTGCTTCTTTACTATGCCACAAAATTTTGTATACCATAATTGTTTGTTCTGTTCTACCAGTTTCTGTAAGAGCATAGATATAACTAAATCTTGAAGTCCTAGTCATCTTGTTTAACTATGAAGTCAATCCATCTTGGTTGCACTCATAATGATCAGTTACATCCTAGGCATTATGCGGTAGTTTGTGAGGTGAAATTGCTGCATTTTATTTATAATCTATTTCCTTCTTTATGGCCGATTATCTTTTTATGGGCCCATTTTCTTTAGTGAACTTTAAACTGTGTTAAAGACTTCCACAGCAATAATATCGTTGAGGAACACCGTATATTTGTTTGTAACAAACAGTTAGTTCTTAAAAATATGACATAATTTGCCATTAGAAACTGAGTTTTGGTTAAGACTAGAAAAGAATATTGCTGCATTTGGTTTCATGAGTGTCACCATGTTTACGTACATATCTTAATCCAGAGATTTGGGATGCAGCTTTTATGGGTTTGGTAACTGGACTTGCATGATAGGAGATGCTTTATTTTTAAAATTGTAAAATATAGAGTTTCTTAAGGGAGCATTGAAGATTGCATACAGAAAATTAAAATATCATTTTACTTTGTGATTAACTAACCTTTTTTAGAAATTTTTGTCAAGAAAAAAAAGTGTAATTTATAAAGATAGAATAAACTGAAGGAACTAGTTTGTTGCCCTCAAGTTAAAAATCGCTAATTTGAAATTTATAACATTTGGATATGGAAATCAAGATTATCGACTTTCCTTGTAAAGTGGGTGACATGGGTGTACTCTGCAATTCCTGTGCATTATTTTATCTGTAATGAGATGCTATACACTAACCCTGTTTTAGGTCTTTAATAAGTGAACTGTTCTTTTGTGAATTTCTGACTCTGAATTTCTGTTTTGTTGCCTGTTAGCACATAATATGTAACAGCATGCTTTTCTGGATTAAACTGTGTCAGTTTCGTTTGCAGCAAAACTGACACAGTTTAATCCAGAAAAGCATACTGTTACAATTATGGACTGTGGAAATTTACTATCTTTGACATAATATGTAGTTAATATTGTAATGCTTTCAATGATTTAATGGTTTGCTACTCTTGTCTTCCAGGTATATTGACTATCTCTTTCTGGGAGATTATGTTGATAGAGGGCAACATAGTCTAGAAACAATATCACTGCTACTGGCCCTAAAGGTTAGAGAATGAGTAAAATATTGATTTTTTTAAATGCACTGCTTGCATAGCTGGTGCTTATTGTATCATCAATATCCTGCAGGTTGAGTATCCACACAATGTTCATTTAATCCGGGGTAACCATGAAGCTGCAGATATTAATGCTCTTTTTGGGTTCCGAATTGAGTGTATTGAACGCATGGTAACTATGATCCCAAAATTTTGCCAATGGAAGCGTTTTCTTATAATAACCCCTATTTGCCAACATTTTCTTATTTGGTATGTTGGATTTTGAAATGAGCAGGGTGAGAGGGATGGAATATGGGCATGGCATCGTATCAATCAATTATTTAATTGGTTGCCTTTGGCAGCACTTATTGAGAAGAAAATTATATGCATGCATGGTGGAATTGGCAGGTCGATTAACCATATAGAGCAGATTGAAAATTTGCAACGTCCAATAACGATGGAGGCAGGATCTGTGGTTCTGATGGATTTGTTATGGTAAAAGTTTTTGTCTGTATTGTTTTTGTTCAAGGAAATTTCTGCATATTAGAAACAGTGGTGCATTACATGCAGATGCAATGTATCTTGCTAAAGACCTACACTTTTTTTCTGCCTACCAGGTCAGATCCAACTGAGAATGATAGTGTTGAAGGCTTGCGGCCAAATGCTCGAGGACCTGGTCTGGTTACTTTTGGGGTGAGTTTGAAAATTTAAAATGGGACGGATGACATCAATTTCTAGTTATATAGTTAGTCAGCAATAATAGTAGAAGAGGCTGATGAACAGGCTTGTCTTATAGTTATATAAATTTGCATATATTTAAGTTATACCAATGTATATTTGCATATAGAGACAATGAATATAGTACTTTGGTGGAATCAATTTCGATGGGAATTCTCTAGTTTCCATGGATTTCTGATCTCTCTAATGATGCTCATCTCTGAAAGTGTCTTAAATTTCTAGCTGTCCTATAAATCTTTGTTGCAGGAGATTCTTGCTGCCTAGTTTCTAGCACTTGCTGAAATGTATTCCTCCATTAAGCATTTTCAATCACACAAATGTTCTCTTACGTGTTTCATGTTGCTTGGATAGTGAGAGCTATTCACAAATTACATTCATTAGTTTAGGGAAACCGGAAATATAATGTTGAAACAAATTTACTTGTAGAAAATCATTCGGTATATAATTACATGCCTATTTATAAAAAATTGTCAATTAACACTTGGCCTAAATTCCTTCTGTTTATGTTGAACTAATATATAGATTCCAATAAAAGAAACCTCTGAAGTCAATGCCATTTTGGAATTTTGGACTGCTTTGGAAATGAATCCTTGCTTTTGCCAAATGAAGTTTTAGCTTTTAGCATGCATTATTTTAAGCATAGTTAAAGTTTTTGCCGAGCTTTTGCCGAGTTTTTGCTGAGTTGTGTTTTTTGGGCTTGGCGAGTTTTTCAACTATGATTTTAAGTATATCCTAAGTGTCACTCCACTGTATCTTATGTTGCACAAGAATCATTTAACCTATGTCTAGGATATTCAAAAATCAACTTCTTATAAACATCTTTAGTGACATTAATTTTCTTTTCTTGATCATATAAAAAATATCAGGATGGGATGGTGATTTTAAGCTTGTGGTTAGGGCACATGAATCTGTGGGATTTTTCTCTTTTTCTCTTTAGAACAATTTGTACAGATTTTTTTTCTCATTTTCCTATGAAAATCTAATTATCAAGATAATCCTGTGGTGATATTTTACTTGCAGCCGGATAGAGTGATGGAATTTTGCAATAATAATGATCTACAGCTAATAGTACGAGCACATGAATGTGTGATGGATGGTTTTGAGCGCTTTGCCCAAGGCCATTTAATCACCCTTTTCTCGGCTACGAATTACTGTGGTAATTTAAAGATATTTACTTGATCTACAGACTTGAATATACAGTCTTTTGAGTTTTAATGATGTGCTGACTGCAAGTAAGTTAATTATTGCAGGTACTGCAAACAATGCTGGTGCAATCTTAGTCCTTGGCAGAGATCTTGTTGTAGTGCCCAAACTGATCCATCCCCTTCCTCCAGCAATTACGTCACCTGAAACATCACCTGAACGCCATGCAGAGGACACATGGATGCAGGTATTTTTCTTTTTTCTTTTCATTTACTCTTTACTCTTTAAATGTTGTCTCTTCTTGGAAGCTACACAGTCTTTTGGTATTTTTTTTATTTTAATCATTCATTCTTCATGTTTTGGTCTGGTAATAGGAGCTGAATGTTCAGAGGCCTCCGACACCTACCAGAGGGCGTCCTCAGACCACAAATGATCGTGGTTCCCTTGCCTGGATTTGAAAACTGTGTTTTTGTTTCCCTTACACAAGATGTACAGCTTGGAGTCTCTGCTGCTTGGTGGTAGCTCTACTTAGGATCTGTAAAATATATAGCAGTTTTTACTGCATAAAGGTCAGAAGTTTCCTTTGGGATTTGCTTTCATCCATCACACAACAGTGCATTTGACTCTGACAGCTTACTCTCCAAGATGTTATTGTAGAAAAGCCTTTGATGATGGGAATGATACTATTTTCCATTAAGAGTTATGGCTGAATGAGGACCTTAATAATGGGTGAGGCTGCCGTATAAATCTAAGCAACAATGACAGCCGCAATTGGTGGTCTTGCACACATCTTTGAGATTTTAGTTATGGGTGCAGCTTCAAGAGCCATTGATATGGTTTAAAGCATCTGGAAGTTGGCACGGAGTTTGTATTGAGGAGAATCAGGAAAGCTGACTTTTAACATTCCCTAAGGAGTATAAATTGAGTCCCCAGTGAGATGGTAGCCATTGCTTTTCAAGTCTAATGTGTATTGAGCCAAGGGTAGGTAGTTAATAGGCATAATCATATCTTTGCTGAGGTAGATGTGAGTATTATATATTATTTCTTGGGTTCACAGGCACTGCCTGTACCCAATTCAAATGTTATCATGAGTCCAAATATCCAGGATTGTTGATTTCCATTATTCCTTGTCAATTAATGACTAGATTCGTCGAAGCAGTTTACATCTGCCATCGCTTACGCAATATGGTGTATTGAGCCAAGGGTAGTAAGTCTGCTATTTACTGTAAGCAGACTGAGTACCATATAAAATCTATAAATTGGGTGTATTCTGGCTCCTTCTTATGAATGTAACACCATGTAACATAAGTGTGCAGTAAGTGCATGTGCATTTTTTATAGTTTTTTGTTGTTGTACAACAGAGATTTTTGTGTGTGAAGAACATTATTCAGGGTTTCCAACTACTATCCGCCTTTTTTAGCAGCCAAAAAGGCTGTGCCACCTTTTGAAAAATAAATATGATTGGTTTATATAGTTGTCATTTTTGCAAGGTCTTGTTTCTCTAAGAGCTGGTTGGATAGTCTTACTTGGCTACCCAGTTCGTTTCACAACCAAAGCAATTGCCAGCACATGTAACTTATTTGATCTCCATGGTTGTTGTATCACTTATGGTAGCATTAATTGTCAAAAGAACACAAGTAATCACAATCCAGCAATTTTTCCATGCCATACAATTCAGTGGTCAAAGCGGGATTTACCCAGACAAACTGCTTTATTTTTTTAAAATTGCTTGTAATTCAAAAAAATGTGTTTCAAACGCTGCAAACAAAAAATAGCATTTATTTGAAAAATGTGGCAGATTTCCAATTATAAAAGCCTGCCATAAGTTTATTGGGATTGGCATTTAAGACTTCTGATGGCATTAAAAATTGAGTTTTTGTCTTGTAACCTATTTAATGACTTTTTTGTTTGCCTAGTGGGTTATAATTTTCATACATATAATATATGCTATTTGTATATTTTGATCTCTATGCACTAAATTTGATATCAATTAACAAAATTGAAATTTTTTACCATTTTTATTATTGCTATATCCTTAAAAAAGTAACTTCTTGTGTTTTACCACTCTCGCTGTTTTTAACTCATGCATTTGAGAAAGACATGGCACCTGCCACAGTGTGCCGTTGTCAAGTAAATGGAATGCTTCTTTGGAATTACTTTGAAACTTACTTGTGCATGTAAAATGTGAAACAACAATAGGCTCGGATTTTCTGTTTTGTGGCATCTGCACGCTTTTTATGAAGAATTGGAATAGATATATAGTTGCATTCTTTTCTGGGCTTAATCATTTTGAAGCATGGTTTTCATGCTACATGATCTATAAAAACAATCTTCTTCAATTGTTTTATTGAGTCTTTCATCAGTTTGGAGAGTTTCCATCCACCCGTTTTATGACAATATTTAATGTGGTCTGTAGGACATTTGAAATGCATCATTCAGGCACACATTTGTACTTATCTTTTGATTTTGTTGTACGAAGTATAATTGGAGTAGGTCTTTTCTTGTTATTGCCATCTCTCTAATCATCATAGGTGAAATTCTCATCCTTGTGATTGGTCTCCAATTACAATCCTTATCTTTCTTCTTGTTCCTTTGCACTATCAAATATCCCGATTGCTCTACAATAGAAACATAAATATAGTAGCCATTCATTTACATATGGATGAAATAAAAATGAGACGAGAAACTTGTCTTGGTTTGTGGATTGAAGGATTTGCTTTTTATTTGAACTCGTAGTTTTTTTCATGGCATGCGAGAATATACAGTAGCTTTTCTATTTGCATTTGTAACTAGAAGTTGCTAATAGGAGGCAACAGCTGATTCACTAGGGTTTTCAACTAAGGCACTGCAATTATCTCTGCTGCAATTGTGCATTATAATATCATCAAAGTTGATTGCTGCACGTGCATGGGGAGCCTTGCAGTAAATGCATGACTCTTAGCGTATCAAGCACCCTGTCAGCCTATAATGTCTAGTATCAAAATCAATTAAATCCGTTTGCTGACACTGTTTTTATGTTTCAAAATTCAAAAGAAATTAGTTACACTAACGTACAAATTTTGGTTGAGAAAAACTGCATTTTACTAATATTAGAATGCTTTGATTGCAGGAACAAGTTAATTAGTATGCTCTTTGCCAAATTCTTGAAAACATTAGAGGCAGGATACTTATCTGAAAGATATTCCAATTCTAGGCATCAGAACTTGAGGAATGTCTCTGCATTTGAACCTTAAACTTCGTTAATGGTAGCTTCCTTTGAAGGTTGATCTGATTTTTATTTGCCAGAAAAGATATAAACATAAACATCCAATTCTTGCTGAAGCTGTTCGTATGGTACTTCATTCTACTAAAGCGTGAAAAGATGCATTTTCCGAACTTTCCTTTTTGTACATGTTTAACCTCTTTAATTAAAGTAGTTTACAATTAATTTCCGTACTGAATTTGGAACCTTGGAAAACTAGAATACTTCTGAATATGTACTCTATACTTCTTGGACTTCATGTCAGCTTCTTGCATTTTGCTCATTCTAAAAAAGCACCTGAAAAGAAAGTCTGCATATAGGGGAGAGGGCCCAGTAGTTGTGCACCCTAACTTCGCGCTTCTAATTATCCTACATCGAAATTTCAAATCACTTCCAATTTTTTACAGCAGCTTACTTGGCGAGTTCTCTGCTTATAACTAAGGTTTCAGGGCCACATCATCAAATATGATGCCACATCAGCATGCGTTTTTGTCAAGGTGTCCGAAAAGGCCCCAAAAAATAGTGAGACCAATTCTTGTGCATTACATCATGAGAAGTTGAGCGCTGATGTGGTATCACACGATTAGTTGCTTTTTAGATCAAAAGCATACATTTTGTTTAATTATGGGTAGTCAAATCACAACTATTGGACATTATATAAACGACTATAGGGTATTATATTTACGATTGGGTGCGCGACTATTGGACCCCGCACGACTATTGGGCCCTCTCTCCTAGTATTTGCTGACGTCTTACTTCCAATAAGAATACAATATGTAGAGGATAATGAAAACATTAGCGAAGATCCACACAAGTAGTCAGGAATATTTATTGTATTCGCTAGAAATATGCATTGGCGATTTCAATAAATAATCTTTAGCACACCGCAAATTGATTCAGCCAGAATTTGAGAGGCAAGGCTGGAGAACATGCCAAATTGGGACAGAAAAGGTCTCTCGAAATGGATTAAAGTGCACGGTTCAAAATTCATTAGCAGCCTTGTTTGCCCCATGAAGGTCTGGGCTCCTTTAAATGCATTAATTCAATCCTATTATGATGAGAAATGAGTGTTCTTGGACATCCATCTTGTAATTGCTTATATGTATGGCAATATAAAATTTTTAGAGGAGAACTTGATCGACAGATCGACATGAAAAATGGTTTCTTCCCTACATTTTAGATTAAACAATTTGTGATTCAGCCTTTGTTTATAATTTTTTTCTTTTAATAAAAAATCTTTAAAAAGGGTTCTCCATGGCTTTCCCATCCAATATAGTGTGCGCAACAAGAGCTGTTTCAAAACAATCTTTCCCATTGCCCTTTGTTTCGACTATTAGTGTGTGTTGTTTCTATGCCATTCGTGGTTGGGGATTTGCCTAGTGCCACTACTTGAGGCAGGGCGGAGGATTTGGGGTCGAGGCATTAGTTCTCCTCCAATGTTGCCTCCCTCTACATTTGATAGATGCTTTTTTGTCACAACCTAGTGTTGTAGGCTATCTCATGTTATTGCATTCGTCTACTAGTTTGATGGTGTGGGGTTCCTAATTTGTTTGATATTGGTTGCCCTATTCTTGGCCTTCCTCATGTGGACGATGTTTTTGATTATATGGGTAAACCATATTTTGAAGGGGCCCTATAACCCTTTACAACACAAGACATCCAACATAAAGCCAAAACACAACCAAAAAATCAGGTTATTGTGAAACAACCACCTAGTTGTCACACTCCACAATTGTAGCCAAGCTGCCAACAAAATAAACAAGGATGATCAAATACACCACCCTTGGTCTCTTCCTAACACTCTGAGCACCCTTTACTTGGGTGTGGGAGGTACAAGCATGTTTAGGAAGACCATTCTTCCTTTTTTTTAACAATATTCCATGAAATATCATCCTCCAAAAGCTCAAAACAATGGGAGAGGTAGGGCTAGCCTCCATTGTACCCAAAGGTGAAGAAAGAGGAGTTGTATGTATTATCAAAACATCAAATAAAGCGTGATTTGTAGAATCCACCCCTACCATTGAGGGGTCCACAAGTGTGTTGATCAAAATAGGGTCGAGATAAGACAACCCGTCAAGAGTCTCTGAAGTCACAATGGCCCTTGAGGCCAAGTCCACCAACATCTCATCAATATTAGAGCTAGCATCTCATATTATAAAAAAGAGATCATAGACATGTCCAAGAAAACTACCAGAATCTTCCTAATAGGAGGATGAAATCAAATAATGAACTAATTTAAAGAACGATAATATTAGGGAAGAAAGTGAGGATTCATAGAATGTTATTAAACTTTTCAATAGAGCCCCTTTATTGGGACAATGTGGAATGCGAAGTGATACAAGATGTTCCTTTTGAACCTAAACTAATTTTTGATAACATCCCAAAGGAGGATAACTATGAAGGTTTTATAAACTTCTCAAACCCTATTTATTTTGTTATTAATATGGAGGTTGATGAAACCCTTGAGAAAACCATGTTTGGAGTCTTTGTCATATTCTTCTAGTATGGATGTTAATGAATCTAAGAGAACTACTATTAAAAGACATAAGTTTAAAAATGACCTTCAAGGAGAGTTTGGTTCTAATCCTATGCCTTGTGATGCTCGCTCTAATATTGATGTTATTTCTCCATTGAGTTGTTTGGAAAGTAGTAAAATGGGGGTTAAATTGCCTCCTAGTTTTGAGAATTTATGTAGAGGGAAAGGAGGTTCCTCTACTTAGAGTCCTTGTCCTTTCCTTGTATCTTATGAATATTGTTAGATAGAATCTAAGAGGATTAGGGGAATTTGACATGAGGTTTTCTGTCAAATATTTCTCCTAGGCTAAGAAAAGGGACTTTAAGTTTATATTTTTACAAGTTAAGTTTGTAGGGCTCTCTTTAGGGAAGGCTCTTAACTTTATTTGTCAAGATGCCATTTTTATCATTGGAAAGGAAAATGGGGTAATGCAATTTTAATTAATAAGTAGTATGCTATTAATATAATTGATAAATAAATTTTTCCATGTATTAGGGTTGTATGGGTTAAAATAAATATCAATAGTAAAGAATTTTGGTCTTTGCTAAACTTATGCAATCAATTATTATAATGAAAGATTAAATATGTGAATATAATTATCTACTAACTTGCCTAAAATTTCTTAGTTATTTGGAGGAAATTTGATGTTGGTAATATGAGTTGTAGGTCCCAAATCCCTAAGGTTCGATAGTCTCCTAGGTGCCATGGGTGTCAAAATTGGGAAGAATAACACAAAGCCTATATCCAGGTTGGGAATTTGAGGACTAATTAATGAGGTGGGTAGGACCTCCTTACTTCTAGATTTTATAAACCAAGGGGGTTTTCCCTAATACCCATTGAATAGTGCACCCCTATTTCGATAATCACTTTGAGTCTATGTGCTGGTTTGGGGAACTCAAGGTTAATAACCTTATTAAAATAGATGATCTACCATGAATGTTTGATAATGCGTTTTATAAAAACCCCTTATGATTTATATACATTCAAACATAGTATAATGTATAAAATTGAAAAGATGTTTATATTATTTTGTTATGAGTGTTAGGATAATGGGGAGATGGGCCCAATAGCATATTGTTGCCTCTATCTAGTTGAACAACAAATTCTATGCTCCCATACAAAATTTGTAATAACTGAAACCAAAGGTGACACCTTAATTAAGATACTACAAAAAACTATACCTTTTAAAATGCATAGGCGAGTTGGGCTCTACACATACATTCAAAAAAACAATAAATGGCTATAGAATATTAAACAGTTCTACTTAGTAATCCATGAGAATACCCATATATTTCCTTTATTATGTGGAAATATGCCTTAAAAAGGATTTTCAAAGATTTTACAATCATTTGGTTGGCCAACTAAGCAACCCACATCTAGATATATATACCATACACAAGGAGACACTCAAATAAGATCAATTTTCCTTTAATAAATTGATCTACAAAGGTTACAAATGTGTATTACAAACTTTGGACCAACCTAGGTCATTACAATACTAAAATACCTTTAACTAGAATTGAAAATTGAAACCTTAAGGATTTTTGGTGAATATCATTGTTCTGTCAATTCTACAAATGCTCCTCTTTTTTCCTCTTTCTTCTATAAAAATATGGAAAATATATGTCTTTCAACACCCTAAAGAGATCTTAGGGAAAGAACCATGGTCATTTGCAACTAAACATACTTTCCCTATTTTCTTGTATCTCCTTACATGGCCATAAACTTGAAACCATACCCTTTACATTATAGATCGTATGATTTTGTACACCATTCATGTCTTAGAGGGGCCCATAGTTACCGAGAGGCATATGCGAGTCCTCATATGCCAAATATCATTCATTTTGAGACCATTAATGACATCTTGAGTCACACAAGGATGAAGGTTGGGATTTTTGTTTGAATGAGAGAGTTTTGAGACTTTGCATGCCAAAGGGGGAAGAGGGAAAAATACCTCAAAGGTCCAATAGGGACTTGTCATCCCTAACATGCATTTCCCTCTAAGTATACTTTTTCCCTCTAATCCCTTTTTCGTTGAAGTTTAGGATGTCAGGATGAGAAACCCTGCAACTCTAAATTTTTTGAAGTGGATTTTTGAGGGAAAACGTTGGTATTTGAGGAAAGGATACATGGATGACCAAACCTAGAATATCAAAATTCAAGGAAAAGGGGCTTGAGGGAGAAATTAGACTTGGAGGGAAAGCCATCCTAGGGATGAAATGTTTGATAGGGATGATGGGATGAGAAAATCTAAAACTCCAAAATTTTCCTTAAATCAACTAAAGAAAAGCCAACTCACTAGGTATTGACACAAAAATACCCATTCACAAATTTTACTAAGGATTTTTTTATGAAAACACTTTGAATGAAAATCCTCAGATAATTACTTAGCATAGGGGACCCAACTAAGGATTTCTTAGATTAATTATCAACAAAGGGTGGATAGGATTAAATCCACAAAATGGAAGAAAAACAAAGCAAACATGTAGACACATGAAAATATGGTGCCAAAAGAATATAGAGAAGATAAGATATGAGGGTTAAGGTTTGGTTGGAAAAGTAATGAATTATTTTTTGGTCCAATTATAAAAGAAGAAGATTCAATCTGTGTGACCCCATGAGTGGTGGTAAAAGTGATAGCTAAAGCATATAGTTTAGTTGGTCTAATATGTAGAAATGAAGCAAGAGAGTATTGTAATCTGGATAGTTTCTACTTTGATACATCCTTTTTAAAAGTTCTAATGAAAGGTTTAATGCAGTTAATATTGTTCCTTTTTTTTGTTTCCAATCATTATCCTGTTGGATTCAAAGATGATTTGATTGTCTCTCATGTATATTGTATCTCTTCTTTCTATGGGATGATTAAGATTAATGTGTCCTTACTTAAGGACATGTCTTTTTGCAAAGTAATCCAAATTTTGCATAATATTTGCTTAGTTGATGATTTTGGTAAATATTGTATTGTTAAATGGTCTAGGTTGTTTTTTTTGTTTAAATATTTTGGAGATGTTATGGGAAGTAGGTAGCAAGGAATATAAGTGCTTGTTTTAGAGACGTGCATGCAATTTTTTTTGTTATTGACAAGAAGCTTCAATGTGATCCTCTTATTAACTCTTTTTAGGCTGTTTTATCTAATTTTAAACATGAGATTAGATGTTTTAATATGTTATAGAGATAAAGATACTAATGAGATCTAGGCTTAATTGACTTATATTGGGTGATAAGGGTTCAATATTTTTTAACTGTGAGGGCCAAAGGTGTTATTTTTGTTATTACATTGAATGATGATTAAATTGAGAATGAAATCCAATAAAAGTATGCTTTTAAATATTTACATAAAGATCTTTTTACTTCTCATATTTTATACACCAATATTGAAAAGTAAATAGATATCATTAAGAAGATTCTATCAAGGAATTTAGATGTTAATATTGACTTAAAATTAGATCATTTTTCTATTGATAAAGTCAATTTTTTTATTAGCTATCTTAGTAATATTAAATTTTTTTGGGGTTGATGACTTGCTTGCTGAATTTTATAAGGTTGATAAAGATTAGTTTTCTCCTATTTTTATTTAATTGTACATTGAAGTTGTTAGGTTTGAGTCTTTGGGAAAATATATTAGTAGAGGTATACTTGAGTTACTACCCAAGAATGAAGATTATGTTTTATTAAAAGAATTAAGGCCAATAAAATTTTAAAATCTTTCTTATAATAGTATGACTAAATTGATTCATAATAGATTAAACTTTGTTCTCCCTAATATAATTTATCATTAAATTGGTTTTGTTAAGGGGAGGTTTACATTAGAGATTTTGATAACAAGTTGGGAGGGAATGAATTGGGAAAATGAGTTAGGGTGAATTCTTGTATGGTGTTGATTGATTTTAAAAAGCTTATGTATAATTCAATGGAGCTTTTATCTTAGATGTGATGAAATCCTTGGATTTGGTGATTTTTTATAAGTTTGTTAAATTTATTTTTAAATATGCTTCTTCTCAAGTGAGTTTTAAAGGAGTTTCATCTCCTCCTTTTGATCTTGAAATATATATAAGGAAAGGTTGTCTTTTGGATTCTTCTTTATTTTTCATTATCGTTGAAGCTTTATATTATGTGCTCAAGGACGATTTCTTGGGTTTTCCACTTAGAGGGTTGAATTTACCTAGTAATGATATTGTATTAGAATACCAATTTAAAGATGGTATTTATTTATCTCTTGAACTTGATTGTGAAAACAACATGAAATATGATTAGATTACTATTGTTTAGCTTCTAGTTCTAAAATTTTGGTTCATAAGTTTTCCATTCTTTGTTGGAAATATCATCCCCTGATTAGTTATCTACGGATGGTTGTAAGGGGAGTGCTCCCAATAAGTAGGTTAGATATCTTGGAATGCATTTTTCCTTATCTCCTTCCTTGAAATAAATGTGGGCCTATGATTTATATGAGATTGTAAAGAAACTGAATAAATGACACTAATTTTCTCTCTATTTCTAGGAACATTCAAATTTATCAAAAAGTATTATCTTCTTTTCCTATGTTCTTTTCTCTTTCTTGGTTTTTATGTTTTTCTCATATGTAGTAACTTGGAAATTTGGTTAGAGACTTGTTGTATCTAGATGGTAAAAATGGAAAGAAAATATGTGATTAGTTGGGAGTGGTGTTGTAGACCTAAAGTATGGGTAGTATGGGGTTATTTTTTTTGCAAGGAGATTATATTGCTATAAAGTGGATTCTTAAATATTTGGATGGTTGTGAGCCTTGGAGAGTGATTATAAGGCATATTATTTTTTATGGTTTTTCTAAAGGGAAACCTAATAGGAAAGGTCTTTGTTTGGTAGATCTTTTACTTGGAAAAATTATTATCCATAGGTCCCTAATCATTGAAGCTAAATGAAAGGATTTGGAAAAGGTAAAGATATTTGTGGTGGAGTGGGATGTGAATATGAATAATGATCCTCGTGTTATCTTGTGGCTTGTTTATTTGATCTATGTATTATGTTGTAAAGACAATTTTTGTTGCACCAAAAGATTGACCTATTAATGCCTGATACAACTGCTAGAGTTAATGAACCCATGTGAGGTGGTTAAGCCATGTCATGAACCCAAGTGTTGCATTGCACAACACAAGGAGACCAAGGGAACACACCTTGCAACAATACCCCCAATGCAAGTGAGGGGTTTGAACTTGTGACCCAAGCTTTGATACCAATTGTTGCAAAGACGATTGTCGTTGCACCAAAAGATCAACCTGTTAATGCCTAATATAACCGTTAGAGTTAATGAATCCACAGGAGGTGGTTAAGCCATGTTATGAACCCAAGCACTGTGCTGCACAACACAAGGAGACCAAGGGAACACACCTTGTAACACATTATTCATATTATTTGATCTTGAGGATTTTCCTAGGGTATACCTATGTTATCATGTGGCTTGTTTATTTGATCGATGTATTATTCTTATTTTTTAAGATTGTATGCATGCTATTCTCTCATGGGGTTATGTAGGAAATGGGTTAAATGAGATGGGAATTGATGCATTATTTCTTAAAAAGTGACATCAAAGCTTTAATGGTTGTGGGAGGTGTGAGCTCTCATATTTTGTTTTTGATAAAGGGAAAAATAGATTTTGAACGGATTCGGAACCCTAATACAAAAAGAGCTAGGCTACAAAAAAAGACAACAAGCAGCCAACAAAAAAGATCAACTCCACACCAAGACGAATCAAGATGTACAATTTACACTTTTCTTGTGGGAGCGGAGAACCATGTCGAAAGAAGGCTTAGAGGATTTAACTTTTTTTCCTTTAACTGTGATTCAACCTTCTTCCACTTGCACCGCTTTACCATGCCAATCCAGCTCACAATTTTCAAGAGAAAGAAAGCCAGCAGCAAGTGAAATAGGAGATTCATCTTGATTCCTTTGCGCAAAAAAGGACTTCCCAGAAGATCTGCCAGAGAGGGAATCTGAAACACAACCACTAGAAGTGGCAGGCTTAGACTCAATAGGAGAAGCCCTAGCATCCCCACCAGATGAAATGATAGGAGTGGGCGTACCAAGACCCAGTGATTCAGAAGCAACTACTTCAGAAAAACTCATATTCTGATTAGCTTTCTTCTCAACTGTATAATGATGTTGAGAGGCTCCTTTCCACCAAGTAGCTGTCTTAGTTTTTTTCTCTAATCCGTAGTGCACAGCTGCATGTCTAGTATTAAAGCATTGTCAACATCAGAAGGGAATCCCTTCATAATCCAAAGATTGGACCCAAGAGCCTTTAGAAGATTTAAGGACTTCAACAGGCAACCCTTTTGAAGCATTTATTTCAACCAAAATGCGAGCATAGGTGGAATGAAGAATGTCAGAAGATTCATCATCCACCATCAAAAAATCACTAAGGGCATCACCCACTTCCTCCAGAAGAGAGTCATGCCAAAGGTGAAGAGGGAGATTGGGCAATCTAACCCAAATCGAGAATTTATTAAAAGTTTCAGAAACAGGATTGAAGTTAGAATGCCAAGGTTTGATCATCAGGATAAATTTATCTTCCCAGCTAAAATAATTTTCACACAAGATTACTTTTCTGTCTTGAGCATTGTCAAATTTAGCAGCAAAAAATCCCTTAGCCAAGGGATAAATGTTAACTTTACCCGAAATTAGAGGCTCCCATTCGCTAGATATCTAGGAATGCAACTGGGGGAGGTTAGGCCAAAAACCTTTGAACCGATAGATCACACCACAGAGGGAAAGATCAACAGCAACCTCCTCAATATCTTCAACTGTTTCATCTTTCAGCTTTACTGAAATAGCACTCCTAACAGGGATAAATCCACCATAATGCCCAAGCTTGGGTCTCACAAAATTCGTTATAACCCTTATTTGAGTAGATTTGGTGCAAAGTTGAATCCATGGTTATGTAGGAAAGATCTGAGATATTACAAGATATGGAACACATGTACACGTGTTGTTTTATATATTTGGGCTTTTGGGGTTTGTAGATTTTTTGGGTTTATTGCAAATTTGAGGCTTTAAAATTTTATGCCAATAGAGTTTCTTGGATCGTGCTTTCATATGAGGGTTTCATAGAGGATATTTCACAGATGACCTCTTGAGACAAAATGGTTACCATTGGATCCATGATGGAAAAGAAATAAAATTGATATAAAATGACCTAATTTGGCCATTCTTAAAAAATGCATTTTTTTTACCCCACAACCCTACCCATACGATCATACGGGTTGAATATAGGGTCCTAAAAGAAGAATATATATATATATATATATTTCAAAATTTTTAAAAATTAAATCCTACATGATAGAAATTATTTGAAAATCATTAAAATTTAAAATAAAAAAAAATTAGCACGGGGTGGGGGGGTCCACAGACCTCCCTCGTACTGCTATGACAACAATTTCTATTGGGCCGTGTGGGGTGCATAGTCCCTATAGGAATCGATAAAGCCAATGACACTAATGGCTAGGGCCTATCAACTTTTGGCCTTGATCCCCAACCCCTGGGCAGGCAGGGCCCGACCCGCAACCCCCTTGTGGGGTATAAAAAATTAAACCACTAGTCTTAAATTTTTTTTAATAAAATTTGAATTCTACCACACCATGAGCGCTGCCATTGGTGGCTTAGCCCCAAGGCCACCACAGAGCCATTGACATGGAAAATTGGGCAACTTTTTCAAATGGGCATAAATTTCACCTAAGATTTTGGATTTTTGACTTCTAATAGGTGGCAGAATGTTATCTGTGAGAACTACATAGTGGTATAGGTTTGGTTCCATTATTTTTTGTTTATATCAATTTTTGGGGCTTGAAAGCCAAATATTCTCTTGTACATAGTTTTGAGTATAAAATTTGTATATAGAATCATATTTTTTGATTTCGAATAGGCATTGGAAAGCATGTGCAGTGTACTACATAATGGATCAATCATATTTTTATTTTGTGTTATAGAGAGATATTGTACTTGATTTATCACTTGTAGGTGCTTGAAATTTGGGGTGTGATTGCGTGAGCATCCATATGAGTCATGAGGAAAAACCTTGAGGGAGTACATATATTTTATGATATTTATGATAGTACAACTGATTATTAGTTTGGTGCTTCTTGGTATAGGTTTTACATGTGTTTTTTAGAGTTGGAATTTGATGGTTATAGGTACATAGGTTGTCTTCAATTTTGAGGACATGGGTTGACATGTGGAAACTAAGAGTCTCATGTGGGTGATAGTTAAGTGTAGATACAATGTTGGTGATGATTATGGTGTCATGGATATGTATGTACATTGAGAATTGGCATATGATCATGTATTTGGTGGTTTGGTGGTGTTTTGGTTTGGTGTTAGGAGGTTGTTCTTATCTCCTAGATGCTTGATTGGTTCCTTGATTATGGTTACTCGTGTGGACATGATTAGTGAATCAAATATGTGGTTGATTTGGTGTTTGAGTCTTATTCTCTACGAGATTATCTTCTTTGATATCTTGGTTTTTCAGGTTACTAATGTGATGATGAGTTTGTATGCTTCAGTTTAGGATATTCAAGTTATACAGGTTATGGATTAGCTACCCATTTTCTTGCAGTGGAATGGCTCATATGTGGACTATCTATATCCACAAGATTGATTCAGTGTTGATGTAGAATTTGTTAGTTGGCCTAGTCCATGGTCATTTGTGCACTGGTATATTTCATTGAGATGAGAGGATGGATGATTAGAGTGCCAAGATTTTTAGTGTTTGGGACTTATAACATGTGGTTTTATCACGATGTCGTGATATCTTGATTACATTTTATTGGTTACATATTTTAGTGGGAGCTTTTGACAATGATGTTTTGGCAATGTAGGATTGATTCTTGACGTTTTGATGGCAGTTGTATCTTCTTGGCTTGGAGATATTAGTTCTACTTGTTCTTTGGAGATTTTGAGATTGTAGTTTAGTGTGTGTGGACCAGGGGTGATATTCATTTAGGAGATGGTTGTCATGATTCCATGTGTAGCTCAGTATCATGGTTTAGTGGGAGTTGTTGGAAATGATGTGATTCATCATTGGTGATGGATTATCTTCTTAGTGTTTGTGGATGTCTTGGAGGAGCCTTTAGATACTGTTGTTGCAGAAGAGTTCTTTCACATTTATAGATTCACTGTTAGGAGATGGTTATCTCCATGTGATTGGAGATGTTTCTTGGTTTAGAGCATAATCAATATTATTTCATGATGTACTCTTGATTCTAGATTAGATTTTTAGCATGGTACATTTTCTCTTAAGACTAGATGTAGGCATTATTGTATGTGAGCTCCTAGGAGGAGATGGCTAGATCATGATGTCATGTTGGGTTTCTGATTATGCATTTGAAGCTTTGTCATTGATCTTGACGGTTCTCTTGGTATTGAGTAAATTGGTCACTTTATTGGGAGGTTCATGAGGATGTTGTGTTACTTTATATCTTAGCATGGATTAATAAGTTTCAAGTACTTACAAATACTTGGAGACTTGGGTGAGGTTGGAGTTCTCTTGTGACTATAGAAATTTTCTTGAGATGGTTACTCTTTAGAGGTTTCAATAGAAATACCAAGAACCTTCACCTAGATATGGACATGAGTTCATGATGGACCTATAGAGGATATTATTCTTGGAGTGATTCATGATGACTTGGTTATCCTAGAGGAACAATCTCATTCCCTACTCTTGGTCTACTCGACGGTTTATCATTTGAATGATATTTTCCCATTTGTTTCAAATTAGTTGTGTTTCATGCTTTGTTTTCTCATGGGAATGAGTCTTGAGTCATAATGATTGATTTTGGGAGACTCATTTGAGGATTCTTTAGCATGAGTTATATTGCTTTATCTTTCATAGATATGGATCTTGAGCTATGAATAGTTATTTTTGGATGATTCATTTTTGAGGGATGGTTAACATGGTTATCTCATTGTGTATATGAGTTTATTTATGTTATCATTCATTAATGAGGAGTTTAGGCAATGTTCATTGGGTTGATTTTCTAATTTGGGAATGGATACTTTGATTTTGATTTCCTTGGTAGAGAGGCTCACATCCATGTTGGCATTATATATGTTTCATATGTTACATTTGATCTTTGAGATTGAGTGGATGGGTGTTGTTGAGGCCTTTAATTTGGGGTTGCAATGAGATCATACTTGACACAACGTAGCACTTTGAGGGGTAAAAGTACAAACCTGTGTCACACTTTTATAAAAGAATCAACCAACACAAAAAAATTCTCAACTTCGACCACATAAAAGTGGTCTTTATGTTTTGAATTTTAAAATGATGTAAACCAATGAAATGTAAAAATCTTGATGAATTTTGTTCCTGTAATTTTTCAAGAATTTTAAAAACTATTTTGATATTTTTTTATAAATTTAAGAGCAGATTTTGAATTGCTAAAATTTTTAGGAAAAAGTGATGAGTTGACATCAAAAAAAAAGAAAGCAACTTTATTTTCTCCTAATTTTTTTCCCAAATAGACAACTTCAATATCTAGTGGATAGATTTTTTTAAAATTTTGATATATATTTTCCTCGTAATGTTTAGAGTAAAACATACCAAAAATTGATATTTTTCATTTGATGTCAACTACTGTCTATTTTTTTATCCTTTTCAAAAAGAACCTTTTGGAGAATACTCTCTCCTATAGTGCACCATATATTTTTCATCTTTTTAAATATATTTTAGTATATATATTTTTATTTCTAATCAACCTCATTTTTTTATTTCAACAACCTACTTACATTATTTAAAAAGCATATTAAAACTAATCAAAATATATAAAAAATATATATTTGGATTCTTCACTTCGATCTCTACAAAAGGGTAATTTTATTTTTTTGAAAAAAATCATTCTGGCTGAAGAAATATCATGTTCAAGTGGAAAGTTTCAAAATTTTTCAAAAAAAGATGAGGTGGTTGCCAACAAGGATGCCACATAGATAGTTTTGAGTAAAAGGACTTCAATCAAAACCTTTTCACCCAAAACCCTTTTAGTTGAAAACTTACATACAAATTGAGTCACATTTTAAAACAACAAAGGGAATTTTTTTTGTTTTTTGTTTTGGGTGATGAGTTTCACCCAAAACTCTATGTGCCATGTATAGGCCATGTAGTTTCAGGTGAAACTATTTTTCCTGAAACTATTTAGGGTGAAATTGTTTTGCTTAGAACTATTTAGTTGGTCGAAAGTGTGACATAGGTTTGTGCTTTTATCCTGAGGTGTTGGCAGAAGGACATATTATGGTTTACATGTTTTCTCTCTTCATTTTATGGTTTCTTCCTAGATGTTCATGTTCTTATGTTTTTGAAGGATTGTGGTGACATGTTGTGAGAGAGTATGAAACTTTTTGTGTTGCATGAGTGGATCATTATGATTGTTCTTGGTACTTCATTTTTTGATCATTTATCACACCTTGGTATATTGTTGATTGGTAGACTTGATATGCCTTGATCATTTTCAGATTTTTATTACCCATGTAATGAGAGTTCCTAGATATGTATGTTATTCATTGATAGTGTGACCGATGGATTAGTATGGGATGAATACACTTGATCCATGAGGATACGAAGTGTAATCATGCCACTAAATGTCAATCCCAATAAGATCATTCAACAAAACTAAACTAGGAGTCCATTAAAACTTAGCATATTAAACTATGAAATCTTTAGCAATACCTATTCTAATCCATTGAAACTTATCCTATTGAGGGAGTGGTGTCACATTGATGTGGAATGGTGACCCTTTCCCAATCTCGTGGATAAATGAGTCTATTCCGATCGATTCTATTGAAGAGAATCATCGAGACTGATGATAGATGTGTGATGAAACATGATTTAAAGCTAAATGAACATGATGCAAGCTATTTTAACATGATTTATGCTAAGATGATCAATACGTGTGAATGCAAAGCTAATCTAAATAGAATTTAAGCTAAAAAGATTGAAACCGTAATTAACAAATAAGCTAAATGTATGCATCTATGTTATCATGGAAGCCATTAATGGAAGCTAAACTAATATTATTAAATTAAAATAAGCTAAAATTATGCTAAATGTGAGTGCAAGTGAGAGTGATTTTAACAACATAAGTTTGATGTTAAAATATGAATCCATTTGTCTCCCAATAGTGACCTATTTATAAGAGAACAAATGAGAAATGGAGGGTTAAGATTAAAAAAAGTTAATCAATCGTGAAGGATGGAGGAAGTTGGAGGCATGGATCATGGATTTTCATCAAGGGATGAGAATCAATGATGAGATTTAATCAAGGGTTCACCTTTTTCCAAAAAACACACTTTCAAAAGCTCTCCCAAAATTTTGTTGAGAGTTTTTTTCAAAAAGGAATATTCCCCTTTTTCAAATGAGTGAAGAGGAAGAATATTATTTGGAATATTCTCATGGGTGAGGAAAATAGACATTTAACTTAAAACAAAGTTTTAATGCGCAAAAAAGAGGAAGGAATATCCATGGGAATATTCCTTTTGGATGAATGTGCAAAGGAGGGATATTCCCTTGGAATATTCCTTTACAAGTGGGGAGGAAATTAGATTTATTAGTAATTGATAATTTTTATGCTATTTTAGAAGATTATATGATATTCACTAAATAAAGTGATTTAATGAAAGGGGGAAAGTGAAATGATATTTAATTAAATAACTTAGGGTTATTTAATTAAATAAGAAGATTTAGGGATTTAAATTAAATAGTTTGATGTATTTAATTTAATAAGACGAAATGCTAGCATGGAAGGTGATGAATTAACCTGATTAAATTGATTAGGTTAATAGACACAAATGACATAATTAATTAAATAGCTAGGCTAATTTAATCAATCAAACAAAAAGAGGATGGGTTTTAGGAGGAAATGATGTTAGTATACCTAATTCGAGTGCATGATATCATTCAGGACAATTTTAAGTGTCTACATTTTGACCCTCTTTGATGCGAGGTTCCTGCTATGTTGGTTCAAGGATTGACACCCTTTCGGATTAAAAATTGCTACTTAAATAAAAAATACAAATTTTCTGATTTTTGGATGCCCCACTATTGCCCTAGTGGAAGGAAAAAGTTGGTTCCCTGCTCCCTCGAGAAATCGGACAGGAATTTTGAATTTTGGGTTGATTTTTTGACAAAGATAAAATGCTACCTCAAGGGTCTAAAAAGGCTTCGAGATGTAAATTTTTCTTCCAAAAATGCAAAAAACGATGCAAAATAAGATTCAATTTAGCAAGATTGGTAAAAATGGTGAAAAACCCTAGCTTTTGGCTGAAATTAGGGCAAAAAAACCTATTTTTTAAGCTTAAATAGGTGAGGAAGGGTCACTTTCAATTCATCTGTGCATTCACACCTTAGAGAATTTTTGCACTTTGAGCTCTGAGCTCCTAATGAAATGGCACAACGAGTGCTCCCACGACACATTTTTGACTGGGTATGAGAGTACCAGAGGCCTCCAGGCGCATGACCACCAATAAGCAATTTGAAAATTTCCTTGCATTTTGAATTTTGAGTGCATTTATTGTAGTTTAAAATTTAGGTTAGGGTGGTGTTGCTATATTAGGATGCCTTTTTGAGAATCAACGATGCTATTTTCATTTGTAGTGATGCTACTATAATGAGGGATGTCGTTCGTGATTTGAAATCAGGGTTTCCAAATTTAAAATTGCGTTGTGGGTGAGAATAGCGACACACTTGCCCAATTTGGAATTTGAATTTAAGGTTTCTAAATCTCAAATGGCGACGTGGGTGTGATGAGTGACACTAATCACGATTTGCAATTTGAATGTATATAGTGTTGTTGTTTGGAATTTGAACTATAGCGACACTTTTTTTAGTTGGAGGATAAAAACTCCAAAATTTAGCCAATTTTAGCAAAATTTGATGTTGTGCACTTCATAGGTATAGGAGGTTATCCTGCCTTTTTTGTCCCATGAGCACCAACCTTCAGTGTTTTCCAGACTTGATGATTTATCTGAGCTTCAACATGAGCACCTTGGGGAGATTGGGTTGTGGTATGTTGTGTATATGCTTGTCGTACAAACCCATTTGGAAATGATGACAGCGCTACACAAGCGATGAAATAGTGAGACCTTGTCATTCCACTTACCTATCGATGAGGCAAAAATGATGCTAGAGGATGTATGGTATATTTTACGATTACCTATACATGGAGAGTGGGTTATTTATGAAACTGATGCCAGTTATGATTCCTATCATGAGTGTCTTGACCAGGAGATTGTTGTCCTAGTCAACTCACAGATTGACCTAGAGATGTACAGAGGTTAGTCATCAACCTTTAGATTGATCATCGTTGTAGTGATTTCGGGTTTGGTTGCCCCAGATCACTGAAGCAGAGGATTTAGTCTAGGATGGGGGCTGGAATGGCATAGGATGCTCTTCCAGAGGACTCAGTATGCATGGGGGCTAGTGATGCTAGCCTCCCTTTACCATGATATGCATGACTTTGTGTATTGTGATGTCAGAGCCATTGGTACAAGAGTCACTCTTCTACACATATGAGCATGGGAGCATATTGTCATGCTCTGACCTATTGTCCATATGGTAGATGTGGAGCTAGATGATCTAGTTGTCTATAGGTACAAAGGCGCCATCACTCTTCAGCACACAGGGCAGCTTGGTATCTCGTATTGGAGCAGAGTGATTGATGATATGACAATGTTCAGATGGTGGCCATGGCTCTATATGTCAGTATGGTATGATGATATACAATAATGTTTCTTTTCTTGAAAAACCTGGTATACGCAGGGTTGAGAGCATACCATGATAGAGAAGTACCTGCTTGATAGAGTTTCTAGACAGTTTGACGAGAGGAAGGACATGCTCGATGATTCCTAGACAACCATTTTTTCTACTTTAGCATGAGAGATGACATGGGGACACAAGATCCCATCCCATGAGGTTGTTGAGGGATTTAAACAACTGGTTGCGAGGCCATGGGCCTATGATTAGGGATAGGCAGATGCATAGAAAATGCCTACATATGATGCATGGTTCATACCCCCTCCCAGACTGACAAATCCAATAGGTATACCTCCACGAGGGAGGTTGAGAGGGAGGGGAGTAGGTAGAGGTGAAGGCCAACCACAAGATGGGTAGGGAAAAGGATGAGGTAGAGGATAGGATGGCCAGGATGGCCAACAATAGGATAGACAGGTCCCAGGTGGACCCCCACCACCATTGCATGAACAACCACCCATACAATAGTAGCTAGTGCAGCAACAACTAGTACAACCACCACCGTTGGGGCCAGATCCCTGTGATGTTTAGAAACAATAGTTGCAACAACAATTGTAGGTGGTGACGGCTAAGCAAGACTAGGCTCGACAACAGGTCCTGACAGTGACAACTGAGAGAGACTAGGCCCAGCAGCAGAGAGACCATGAGAGGCAGTTGAGGCAGACCTTGGATATTCAATTGGCTTAGGAGGTCAATTAACAATAACAACTAGAGGCAGTATCTCAACAACAGTCCAACAGGCTCGGGGGTTAGTTGGTTAGATTGTGTTTGCATAGCTATACGAGACAACAAGGGAGGAAGTAGCATATTGGAAGACACTATATTATAGAGATTTCCCTCCCCACCGCAAACAACTTGATTTTGAACATCGCAGCTAGGTTCAACCTAGTGCTTCCACTTCAATTAGGCAATCAGACTAGCCAGGAGATGGAGACAAAGCCAGCGAGGGATATACCTCCTTTGATTTTGTAGACACATTTTTTGTAGAGCTTGATTATTGATACAAAAACACACTCATAGGCTCATTTTTGAGAGCCTCGTGTATATTATACATTTTGATACACACACACCAATTCAAATATTGTATCCTAACAATCTTTTTTGATATATAAACAAGATGATGCATATTCATGATGTGTTCTTCTATTTCATGCTTTATGAATGTATGGATGCACTTTATTTATTTATGTGATATGTGATGATGATCCATGATGTGATATATATGATATGCGACATAATGGATGGATGTATTTTTTAGTATCTTTTTATGCCATGTTAGGGTATGGATGCTATGATATGCAGATGTTATGCTTATGCAAATGAGATGAATGCATGTATTTTTGTGTGATTTTCTATGCAATTTATGAGATGATGATGTATGCATATGGATAATGTAGATGTTCATGCTTACGATATGATAATTTGATTTATGTTTATGATATGTGATATGTATGTATGCTAATGATTTGTAGATGCAGGATGGATACATTGATGATGTTTTTGTTGATTGTTAGGATACCAGGTTAGTGTGGAGAGAAGATAGAAGAAATAAGATGAATGATTTGACCATTGATTTTGATGATAAAATCCAACAAGTCTATGATCCACCGAGACTTTAATAGAGATGGTGATGAGAGATGCATGATGATGATTTGCTCATATCTTGGGATTGGGATTTTTTTTCATTCCTTATTTTTGATATAACACATAGACATGATGCATCAAGGTATTAATAACTAGGATGGTGTTGTATCTAGTGACATGGAATTTGACTCTACAAATAGATAGGATAGTTCTTGTTCACACCTTGAGATACATAAATGTCGTCAAAATGTAGTTTAGTAGTTCAAAATATCTTTGACCAAAGCATACACAATAGTTAACAATCTACTCCGAATAACCTCCCTACACACAACTAAGTAAGTATGCACCAAGATTAATACCCACAAGCACAAAAAACAAAAAATAATGATTGATGCCCCATTCCTTTCTCTCTAAATCATTTAGATAGAAATCATTGAGAGGTCCTGGGAATGGGTCATTGAGATAAATCAGAAGAAAAGATCAAAGACAAATGATTAGTGTTATTTATATCTCTTGCCAGTTTAATTTAGCTAAAGTAATGTTTGATGTTGAGTCCATCACAGGAAGGATGCATCCTAGGACATGTTATCAAATGCTTTGATTAGGATGAGGTTTATGATAAGCCATTGATACAAACTCCACTGAATCGTTTACCTATGATCTAGACTTTAGATTTTGACACTTAGGTTCTCACTTTACGACTTGCAATACTTGTTTTCTATTTGGTTTGCCAAAGGTTGAAGATGATGATTGATTTATTATGGGCGAAGTTTATTGTGAGTGAAAGTGAAATGTGATGGATGGTTTCTAGGCTTTTTTTGCAATATTTCAATGTTTTTGGTATTTTGAAAATGTTTTGAGGCTATTTTTGGTCCTTTTGAAAGTTTATGTGAATGTTTATGTTTTTCGATTATTTGAGGTTGTTTAGGTCTTTTGAATGTTTTCTAATGTTTTTGTGTTTTCAATTTTCAATTTTTTTTGTGTTTTCTATTATCTGAATGTTTTTGGGATTTTTCGACATTTGAGTGTTCAAGAATTTTTTGAGTTTCCACCAAGAACCTAACCTAAAAGACCTATCCCAGGGGCCTCAGGGCTAATCAAAAGGTGAGCCTTGCCTACGTTATACACATAGAGACCACGCAGTTCAACTGAATCGACGATGAGATGTTCATAATTGAGGGATTGCTAGTTTATTATGAAAGAGTCTTAAAGGAATGACCTAGGGTGTCTCGGGGCCACATCAATAATGGCCTTGCCTACGTTCAAGCTTACAGACTCGTAGTTCGACATGGTACTATTTTTTAATATTTGATGTTTTGACCTTTTTAGGGATTTTGATGTGTTTTGGATGTTTTGAATTTTGACTTTACAATTTTTATGAATGTTTTTGGATTTTAGCTGTACAAGATTTTGTAAATGTTTTTGGATTTTCTGATGAACATTTTACGAATGTTTTTGGGATTTTCAAATTGAAATTTCCAATAACCTTAAGATATACAAGAACCTAATCTGATCCATAATGAATTGCCCCCGGTGTGATATGATAGACTACCTCGATATAGGTAGGAAAAACTGACCTTTGGAATATGCCAAGTAGTACTAAGGGGATACAATACTTCACAATATCAGGCTATGATTTAGACGCGAATGAGAGATGGAATAAATAGGATGAATGATGAGATGGATGAATGTGATGAATGGATGTGATGGAATGATAAGATAAAGAGCCCAGGTAGATGGAGGTGCTTTATTTACACAAGACGTCTGTTTGCTAGGTTTTCACCAAGGTACTTGCCCAAAGCGCCACCAAAGTGATTTTCACTATAGGATGATTGTTTTCTTTACTTTTTTCAATATTTTATCTCATTTTTTTATTCTTTTTGATTTTCATATTTACACCATTCAAGCCTAGGCATAATTTTTTTAAAGATGCAAGTTGTTAGTTGGTTCTTGGAAGGGTTCACCTTCATGTGTTGATAATTGATATGCTCTCGATCCACAACTTGTTGTGATGACAAAGAGACCCAACCAGTTAGGCTCAAAATTTCCTTTATTGTCTTGATCTTGGAGATTTTTTTGATTTTGTTTTAGGACAAGATCCCCTACTTGAAAAGACTGATTCTTGATCTTCTTGGTATAGCTATGTTTCAATCAGTTTTGATATAATTGCAAGTGATTAAGGGCATCAAGACGATGCTCATCCAAGAATTCTAGCTCATCTAGTTAAGATACTCTGTACCCTTCATCAGTGATTAGGTTTTGTAATGATACTCACAGTGATGGAAGCTTGAGCTCAATAGGTAGGATGGATTCTGATTTGTAGACCAAGGAGAATGGTGTTGCACCTATAACCATGCAGATACTAGTTTGATAGACCCAAAGAGTGAGATTTAACTACAAATGCTAGTCACAACCAACTTCATTGATTATTTTCTTTAGGATCTTTAGGATGGTCTTGTTTGTAGCCTTAGCTTGACCGTTTCCCTAGGGGTAATACGAGGTAGAGAATCAGTGTTGGATGTTGAATCTTTAACGTAGCTCTTTCACATCTTGATTCATGAAGGGTGTTTGGTTATCTGAGATAAGGGTTTGTGGAACACCATAATGGTAGATGAGGTAATTCAAGATAAACTTAGCAATTTGCTTCCCCGTTATGTGGGTCATAGGAATTTCTTCGACCCACTTGGAAAAATACTCAGTGGTCATTATGATAAACTTGTGGCCATTAGATGAAGTTGGTGTAATATTTCCTATGAGGTAAATCCCTCACAACGAGAAAGGACAAGGTGTGACCATTGGTTGCAACTCCTGAGCTAGAACATGAATCATATTTCCATGTTGTTGACAGTAGACACACTTCTGCACATACTGATAGGCTTCTCTTTCCATGGTTGGCCAATAGTATCACATCCTCAACAATTTCTTAGCTAAAGTCATACTGCTAGAATGGGAACCACATATGCCATCATAAAATTTTGTTAAAGCGGTCAAGGATTCCTCTTGGTTAAGGAATCATAGTAATGTCCCCTCAATGCTTCAGTGGTATAAGGTATCACCTAGGATCATGAATCAAGATGCATTCTTAAAAAATGTCTTTTTAAGGTTGGAGGTGATAGCGGATGGGAGGGTTCCTCTACTTAGATAGGTGAATATGTCATGATACCATGGGGATCTAGGACCAACAATGACACACATAAATTTTGATTCCAGAATTTCAAAAGTTGGTATGAGAAGTTTTACCAAGAATTTGCATTGAAGGATGTTGTGCGGCATGTCTAACAGTGACCCAATTGTTGCCATAGCATTTGTTGCTCGGTTGTTCATGCAAGGAATCTGCTCAAAAATTATATCTATGAAAAGGTCTTTGAGACTCTCTACCATCTTCTTGTAAGGAGTAAGGTTGTCATCCTTATTTTGGTAGTCGTCATTGACTTGATTGATAACTAGTTGTGAATCTCCATAGATTTTGAGCTCTTGTATCTACCATTGAACTGCTATCCTTAGAGTTGTGATTAGGGATTCATACTTTGCAATGTTGTTAGTACACAAAAATGATAGCCTGTATGACTTTTCTATGCAATCACCTTGAGGGGTGATGAAAAGAATACCCGCCCCTGATCCATGTTGGGTGAATGATCCATCAAAGTACATCTTCCATTGATTTGTTGCATTGACAAGGAATATTGATTCATCTAGGAACTTAGATATCAATGGATTCTCTACATAGATAGGTGCCTTTGCCAATTGGCTTGCAATCACTTGTCCTTTGATTGCCTTGCACTCCACATACTCTATGTCAAATTCAGTCAAGATCATTACGTATTTTTCCATTCACCTAGTGAGAGTTGCTTTTGATAACATGTATTTTAATGGGTCGATCTTTGCAATGAGTTTTATTTGATGTGACAACATGAAGTGTCTGAATTTTTGTGAAGCAAAAACCACTACTAAGCATGCTTTCTCAATGGATGAATAGTTCATTTCATAGCCCACCAAGGTCCTATTGTAGACATGGAAAATATACCGACACACTTGATCCTGATTACTAACATCGTTTCGTCCTGAATCATCTTATTTTCTATTCATTTAATTAGATAATTCTTATTTGATTAAATTCATCACCTTTTGTCCCTTAATTAAATAAATCAAATTTATCTAATTAAGTTGTCATCTCCTGTTAATTAAATAAATCAATGTTATTTAATTAACCCTCTTGTCTTTATTTAATTAAATAAGTCATTTTATTTGATTAAATACCTAATGTCATTCTATTAAATTAAATAAATTAAACCTTATTTAATTTAATCTGACATCATCTCTCTTTAATTAAATAAATCAAAATATTTATTTAATTAAATCTAAATCATATTCCTCTCAACTTTGATTTAAATCAATCCAAAAATATAAATCAAATTGTCACATCAACTAATTTCCTATTAAATTAGTCAAATCTTGATTCATTTAATCCTAATCACATGAATCCTTTAGATTTTGCAACTTGTTCAATAAATCAGTTCATTTGATTTAGTAAATCTCCTAATTACTTTCAACATGACATCAAAAGGGAATATTCCTCCAAGTTTGAAAATCCCTCCAAATAGACTTTGTACATCCAACAAAGCATTTAACCCTCTTACATGTCCTTGTGCATTGAGCCAAGTGGCATTCAATTCATTCCTTTCTCCCTCCAACATGTCATTTCACAAATTTGAAATTCCACCTAATATCATTTATTGTGCACATTCATCAAAATGTGCTCAACCTTCCTCCATTCACATCTTGACAAGTGGCGCTTGGCCATTGGATGTTGAATGATCCCACATTCCTCCATTTTTCTCATTCTTCCATCTTGTTCTTCTATTTATAGAAGACCCTTCTTCTCATTTTTGATCCACAACTTAGAGATAAAGTTACTATCTTCATATTTAGAGCAAATTCATCCATTTCCATAGCATTTTTCTATCATCATAGCTAGGTTATTGCAAATTTCATCAAGGAAGCACATTGTTCATCATCATCAAGTGGATCAATCTTCATCAAGCTTGAAAAGATGTTGGGAAAGGGCCATTTTCCACATCAAAATGACACCAATTCCCCCATGGGATTGAGAGTTTTCATGCTCCAATAGGATTTAATAGCTTTTCTTGTTTTGTTCTTCATTTCTTTCCTATTTTGAGCATTGTAGATGAATTACATGGGGAATCTTAGTTCTAACTTGCATATGGATCTAACATTGTGTTTATTTGCTATGTTTGTGTAGGTCTAGGATTTGGGTTCACATTTTGGCGCTAGAAGGAGGGAAAATCTCAAGATATTAACATGTTTTTTTACAAAATTTTGTGGTTTTTTGTGATTTTTTGTGCCTATAGGAAACTGTGCTGCTATCAGTCTAGTGGTGCCATACAACGATGCTACTAGTCTAGTGGAACCATACAAAAATGTTGCAAACTTAAAACTCCTCCGCTAAGGTCTTCCCACCCAAAAATTCAAAAATTCAAACTTCAATGTTGGTCCATTTTTTTGTTGCTAGATTTACAAACTCTATATTGCGCCGCTGACTAAAACAACACCACAATTGTGCTCTTTGGTTCTGCTATAGAGCGCCATTGTTAGACCTAGCCACATATAGTGTCATTGACCTTTCTAAAATTCAACGCATATGTGGGTTGTACCACTGGGGTGGGGTAAAAGGTTAAATTTCAAGTTATTTTGACATGTACTTTTTTACATTTGATCATTTTGAGCTATTGACCTATTTTATGCCTCTGTATTTCTTAGATTAATTAGTTTTTGTAGGTGGAAACAAGGAAGGAGCAATGATAAGTTTGAGTCATGGCATCATCTCTTTATTGTATCAAGTATTTTTAAACACTTTTGGAAATGATTATAATTCCAAATTTAAGGATTTTGTTTCTTCAAGCTCTTTAGGACTCACTAATTTTAATTTGGGTTTAAAACTGTGAGTGCCTTTAAAAATCTGCAAACACTAAACTCAAACAATGGGTTAGCACCTACAAATATTTCAAGAACACTCCTATGAAATACCTTGTAAAGTGCTTAAAACATGCATCAAAAGGATGAAAGAAAGCTACAAGCATCATGAAAGCAATCACAAGTTACCTATTCCATAGTTGGATTGGTGTCACATGTGCTAGTGACCCTTTCCCAATCCTTGATCAAAGCTAAAATGATAAAATGCAAATGGAGATGGTGGAGTGATGATGAACAAGATCAAATCTCAAATGAAGAGAGTAACCTTGCAATAGATTGTGAAGGATTTGCTCAAAGATGAAGCACCTATTTAAATATTTTCAAAATGCCAAGTGTTGAAGAGGGACCAATGTGGGATCAAAAACAAGCCAATGAGTTGAGGACACTTGTCATCATGTGAGTGGTCAATGGTTGTGCAAGATTTGGGAAGAGTGCCCAAGAGGGGAAATTTTGAATTCAAATTTGCAATAAATTTTGAGAGGGGGAAAAAAAGAAGAGCAATAAATGCCCTGTTTGACTTGTCATGTTGAGAGAAAATGAGGTTTTTAATAAATCAATAAAATTGATTTATTGTGCAAGTGGCTAGATCTAGATAATGCAAGTGGGATGTGATTAGCATTAGATTAGGATTAGATGAATATTATGCTGATCTAATGCTGATTAGGTGAGTTGACATTTTGGACTTTGATAATTGATTTATTTAAATCAGAAAAGGATGAAATATGGATTTGGGTTTGATTTAAATAAAGTCCTGATTTATTTGATGAAGTGGATGATGCAAGATGAAGGTTGAATGATAATGTTTAATGAATGGTTTAAAGTGATGAATTTGCCTAATGTGAGACCTAATTTGACTGAATCCGATCGAATGCATAATGTGAATTTTGCATGTCTACATTTTGCCCCTCTTTGAAGCAATGTACTTGTTGCGTTGGTTCAAAGAATAAACTTGCCATGATCGAAATTAAAATTTTTATGATTTTTCGGATGCCCCAGCAGAAAGAAGTACACTGGTACATTGCCCCCTCGAGAGATAGTAAAAGATTCGATTTGAGGTAGTCTGCGATAAAGAGGTTCAAAAATGAACAGTTATGAATAGCTGATGCAAAATGCAAATGATTTTAAGATGCTTAGAATAACAAATCTATATTATCCTAAACAATTTAAATGATGATATGATGTGATGATGGATGAGATGGATGATGTGATATGCTATGATTATGCAATGGATGATTTATGAGATGCTTAGACTAACAGATCTATATTATGATGATGATTATGCAATGCATGTGAAATGATCGATGTTTCCTATGATGTATGATATGAATGATATGCTGATGGTTTATAGATGTAGGATGGATGCATGATGGATGCATTGGTGATGATGATGTTAGTGCGGGAATGAGATGATGACAAGAGGATCCAACAAGTCCATGATTGGTTGAGACTTTATTAGAGATGATGATGATAGATGATGATGATGATAAATGATGATGATTTGTTTATCAAGGATTGGGATTTTCAAAGGGTCACTTAC